>LAST02016594.1:0-11620 GCA_001273305.2 Sterkiella histriomuscorum
AACCCCAAAACCCCATACAATTAAATTATAACATTATTTATGGTTTGATTTCTTTTAATCCAAAATAATATATAGTTTTTGTTTAATAATAAGAATGATAATAACTTGTGTTAATATTTGTTTAACTGTGATAATAACTGATATTATCACTCATTAATTTTGTGTGTTTCTCATAAAGTGGAGCCGCACATCTCGCAAATTGTGAGATATGAACTGTTATGGAAAGTACAGGTTTGACATGGCTTCATGTTGGCCATCTCAGCATCCATCAAGTCGTTGTAAATGTCACTTGCACCTACACCTACTCCAATTCCAATGTTGGAATCTTACATGACTGGTCCTCCAATATTTGTGGCACCAGTATCGTAACCAAGACTTTAATCGTTAACAACTCCTACTTTGGCAAGGTTAAGATTAGTCTTTTATTGCATTTCTCTGTCACCTCCTCTCTACTTTGGATGTTAAACTCTGACTTGGTATTCATAGTTGCCCCAAGAATCAAATGGTCTTAACTTAGTGATTGCGAATATATCACGTTCTTTTCCTGACATTACCAGTGCTGGCACATTAGTTCGTGGAATACGGAAATTCAATGGTGCTTCTCCAGGTTATGTCTTGTCACAGAATGCAATTACGACATTCTTGGAATGCAACATATCAAGGTTCTAGACAGTGAACAATAGTACACATGCTTATGCAGCTTCCCATGCATCTGGCTCACCATATACATTATCCTGCTGTTCATATTCTTCATCACCGTTACCATCTCCATTATACATATCATTTTGTGGTTGATCTACTCCTATTGGATCTTCCTAGTCAATATCTTGGTTGACTATCTGCTGATAATTGCCTCTTCCAATATTCTCTTCATCGTGGTCTTACTCCATAGCTTCCTCATCATTGTGTCGTCTGCGTTGTTCCTACTATTGATCTCTGACTGATGTTATAATGGGACCTGGGACTACTCCGATATCATTACTGTTATCATTGATTACTGTGATTAATGGATATTACTCATCCTGCTTATCAAGATCATGGAGTAAGTTAAATTCTTAAGGATCTACATTTTACTGTTGTTGTGGTTAGGTTGAATAGTCATCTTAAGGAGTGGTTCCACCTGCATTGTTTGAGGGGAGTTGATCGTCGTATCTGTTGTTGCCACCTCTACCACCAGTGACATCGTAGTGGTTGACACCCTCCTCTTAGAAATATTCTTGCTGATCCTGCAAGTTATCATCATTATACTCAACTTCCATTGAGTCATCTTGACTTGCAACATTGTTACCCATAGCATCTGCATCTTGGTTGTTACCTGAGTCACTGTGTTGATAGAACTCATCATCTTGCTGAACTCCAGCACCAGTGCCAGCATCGTATTGCTCATTATCGTCAATATTGTTTAGTCCACTGCTCACCACATGCATTTGTCCCTTCTTTTTCTTCTTGTAGACATTACCACTGCCCATTGCGTTTCTGTCTCTTCTGTTCTATGGCACCATCACTGTGTGGTTACCTTACTTCTACACTGTTGCGTATTAGCCACCTTAGTTAGTTTGTTATCTACCTCTGTTTTGGCTGTTAGCAATAACTTTTCCTCTTCCAAAGCTTCTATTCTTTTTACTGGCACTTCCACCTACACCAACGTTATTATTGTTGTTTCCATAGCCTTAATTGTTGTTATTGTTGTTGTTGTTATTACCATATCTATTTGAGTATGCGAATTAACTGGGTGCAAATATCTTGTTATATCTACCATCAGGTTTGCTCTCTGTGATTCTCACTGTAAGCTCTCTTACAGTCAGTTAAATCTACTCATCTTCAATCAGTCTGTCCTCTACTATCTTCTCCTCAACAATATTCCACATTAGATATTGATCTGGGCCACCATCTAATGAACTGTAATTGTAAACTTTATACTTCTCTTCCGATTATTTAGCTTGAGGCTTTTGATCTTATTATTAAGCAACTTTACTGGGTGAAGTTGTTGAAGTATCAATTTAAATAACAGTAGAATCAGTATCAACATTTGTGGTAGTTGCAGCTTGTTATTAATCTTATTGATTGTTATTTGCTTCATCTTATTAGAACTGTTATGGCATTTGTTGATCAGGTTTTTGTTAAGGTTATTAAGCTTGTTGAGGCTTAAGCAATACATCAAGCATTGTTTGCACTTAAATTGCTAAAAAGAGCTCAGTCTTAGCAGATTAGCTTTGGCTTCTACTGTTTTATTCTATTTACTCTTGAATATATGGCTAGATCCAATCGATATACCTCCCATAGATGTAACTAGGTGGTTCCAAAGTTTTAAGATAATATAATATCATGCCTGTTGAATCTTATTAACATGATATGAATAAAGTTATAAGTGCTTAGTACAGATATTTTGCCCATCTCTTTCTAAACTGATATAAAATTTACAGGAAACTCTCTTTAATAGTAGAAGATTATTTAAAGAGTGTGGATCTATACTCATAAATATCATCATTTGCAGAGTCGATAGCGGACACTCCTATCTTTCGTGTTGTGGTACTCTGATTATTATTGTAAATTGTGTGTTTATCAATTTTAAGTTGTGGTATTCCGAGTAGCCATTCAAATCTTTACATTCTATAGGGGTCATTCATTACTAACAAATTGTTTAAAGCTTATAAATAAGGTTCAACTTCATCTGAACTCGCCTTATTCAAGCCTATTAAGACTTTTTTGCATATTTTTCTTGAAAATTCAATGTTACCGAATTATAAATGTGCAATTAATCTTCCAAATTCAATTTTCTCGTAACCTTATTTAAGGTTTTTAACATAGAAACCTTTTTGAGAGAGCATGAAAAGATCATCATCTGAAAGTGGAGGTAACTCTTTTTGGAATGTGGTCATGTAGAAGTAGTTTAAAAGGTTGAAGTTCTGGAGATATTCTTCATTGCTTGGTTGCTCAGTTATCATTCTTATTCTATGATAATGTCTACAAATGTAACTAATAATTAGGATAGCACTATCTAATTAAGGTTAGGCGTAATTAGATCCCATTGTTTGTCTGTTTTTACCAATAGCTTTTGGACTTTCATTTTCCATCAATAAATCAATTAGTTTAGAGACAATACCATTATTTACCATATAGCAAATTTAAGGATATCCTGATTAAGTAATTTCATTTAAGAAACCGAGTACTTATCCAATTTTAAGCCAATTTTTAGCGAAATCTTCAGGAATCATTCCAAATATTGGCTACATAATCTCATCTATCTTATCATATCTCTCTAATTCAAATAATTTGTTGACAACAAATTTTAAGATGCTTTTGTTTGCTTCTCTAGTATCAGTGTCCATCTTCTGTATCATATTCTCTATAAAAGTTCTTTCATCTTTTTCAAGTTTAGATTTATCAACTAAAATTCTGGTGTCAATAAAATTAATGAGTTGTGATTAATTGAGACTCAAAGATTTTAGCATTATTTAATTTAAGTCTTTAATGCATTTGTTCTCTGAGGTATAAGGTAAGAACTCAAATATCATTCTTTGAATGAAATCGTATAACATATGGTTATATGGACTTTGATCTTAAAATATTTCTGGTGATTTCTCCATTGTAGTGTCAAGCAAAAATTTCATAGTTTCAAAGAAATTATTACTTAAGATTTGCTTTTCTCTTAAGAAGCATACATTATCTTCATGCACATGCTAAATTTAATGTTTCATATAATAAAGTAATATTTACCTAATAAATTTCTTAGGGTACAAATTTTTAAGCGGAATTGAATCCAACTAATGCGAAATTTTCATGTTTATCCAAGTCATAATGGATACCTTATTTTGTTGCAATCAATTCTTATAATTGTGGTAAAACATTCAAGAAATGTTCATTGGCTGGCAAATCTCTAGCGATTGCGGTACCATCGCAACCTAGAGTTTATTAGAATTGCGACTGTTAATTGTTGAGAAGATCTTCTGGGATAACTATTTTCATTTCTTCCTTTCTTCTCTTTTCATAAATTAGCATATATGCATTTTTAGTGTAATCACTCTTCATATCTGTCATGTTTCCTGTTTGTGCTACTCCACCAAAGCAATCTTCTTCAAGATTAGAAAACCTAAAATTTTAAGTTAAAAATATACAAAACTTACTTAAAGTCCTTTACTCCAGAGTCATTGAACTCCAACCATTTATCTTTTTCTGTTAAAAGCCATTCTGGATTTTCTTCATCTTTATGTCCTCTATTAATGTTAATATAAGAGATATAGTGGCCAGCAGTTGCAGTTCCCATATGAACTACGACTCCAACAAGTTTATATTAGAAATCTTCATCTGCTTGCTCCATGTAATCTCCTATGTCCATCTCTTCATTGTCATCATCGCTAGAGATATCGTCATTATTTTAGAGTGAAGGGCTGCTCTTAATTTCCATTTGATCCATATCGATTACTTCTTCAACTTTACCCTCTTCTTACTTTGCCTTTAATAATGCCTCTTACTCCATTTACATAGCTTCTCTTAATCTTTATTTCTCTAGTTTCTTTGAATCTTTTTAGGCTTTCTTAAGCAAATCTTTTTCTTATTTCATAATCTCACTGAGCATATATTGCTTGAGATTCAATACATTTGGGAATTCTAACCTTGAATTTAACTTTACGTTTTGGAAAGTATCAAAATCAAAGATAATTCTTTGTAAATGGACCATTAACATATTTGGTAACTTATCTAATACAGTTCTTCTTTCTACATCTGTTTTAGTATTACAAGCTTCACACTTGAAATCACTTATAATTTCTCCTGTAATAAACTTTTTCAATGCATCATGAATACTCTTTTGGTTTTTGACTTCAAGGGATAAATTATAAAAGTTATCTCTATTCTATCTTAAATTACCACAATTCTTGCATATCATCAATGAGCAAGTTGCCCCTTGGAAAATATTGTTAAGTAGATACTTTTATGTAGTATTAGTTAGAAGATTTTCTATTCTATCAAATGCCAAATTCAAGAACTCCTGAGTATCTTATTATACTCTTACATTTGTGGGTTATCCAGCAAAATCTTTAAAACTGAAGCAAAAGTCTCTTGGATCATAGTCTTAACGTTCTGATAGTTCAAGGAAGCCCATAAATTTCATTAACTAATGCAGCATATTATCGTCAACTTATCTGCCTTCAAATAATTACATGTTTGGTGCTTGATTATCTTATGTTGCCATTAAGCAATATCTAAATGCTGGAATATGGAAGAATTGTTGAATCATAGAACTCATATAGCAAATACACCCTAAATTTCTAATACCACAGTAGCCATGATAACTTCTGCCTTCACTTCTTGGAGCATAGTTTGGTCTCTTAGGCTTAGATACTTTATTTACTAATGGATGGAAGTATGTTTGAATTATTTCTGGTATCAATTGTACTTATGTCTCACACAACTTTTTTAACAAACTTAACCCTGCAAATCTGGAGTCAGTAGTTAAACACTTATTTAATTATGGCTTTTCATGTTCTTCTAATTTTGTACTCTTTCTTATATGCTCATTAAATGGTTAAATATCGAAAGTGAAGAGGCATTTCTCAATTAAATATTGGATGAAATTTCTTGTTTCATCAGTGTTTAAAACTGTTGGCTCGTTCTTTATAATAACTTCCATTATTGAAAGATAACCTACGAGGTTTGTATCCTCTAAATATTTAGTCTTGGATTCTTTAGACTCGTATGTTTAAAGTCTAATAAAGAATTCATGTAATAACTCTTTTGTATCAAATATTTCAATAAAGTCTATTGCTTTTTTATTTTTACTATCAAAATATTTTTCAAGAAGTACCTTTAATAAAACATAGAACTGTTTGCTCTCCTTAGGTTTAGGTGATGTTAATTATATATTTCTCAGAACTACTCTGAGTAAGAACAAGTAAGGTGCTTCAGATAATGTTTGCATTTTAATATTTAAGAATAAGAATTTCAATCCTTCAAGCATACCAATTCTGATTGTGAAATTATTGCATAACAAACCTTAATCTATAATTGTTTCAATAATACTTTAAGCACCATGTTATTCTGATTAAATTTAATCATCCATAATACTTTAGAGCATATCTTAGTTGTATAAAATAACTGAAATCCAGAGATAGAATGCAGTTTAAATGTTACTCATATCATCAGATACTAATTTCTCTTTTTTCTTTAAGATCATAAGGATAATAGAGAGGATCTGATTTGAGAATTGTTTAAAATCAATTGAATCTATGATTCTTTAACCAAGATCGCCAAGTAAAATATTAATAAGAGGTTTAAACATTTTCTCTAAATCTTCTTATTCTGATTAAATCTAACTTTTCTTAATTTCAGCTTTCTTTGCGTCTGAGGTATTTGAGCTGTGATTTTAGTTCACAAAAGGTACTGCAACATTAGTGTTTTATTGTTCATTGAACAATATTTTCTCTAGATCAACTACATCACTGTAATCTGCTACTCCAGTATCATCTTGCTTTTAACTCATCTTCCTTGACATTTCCAGAGTAAGCTCTGCTGATTGTGTATTACCCATAAAAGAAGACATCAGTAATATCTTCATAAATTTGATAACAGAGTTTAAGCTGTCTCTTTGAGCTCTATTGTTAAATACCTCAGTCTCAGACTTCTACTGAGCAATACCAACGATCTTAAGTAAAATTTGTTAAAGTACTTTGAAGCCATCGTTAGATACGAAACTCTAAATAAAGTTATTTCTTAAGTCTTAGACTTCTTCAAGTGAATTTACACCGAGATATTTAGCGATTTCATGATCTGGAATGATTTAATCAAAGTAAGGTTCTGAAATAATTTGACCCTTGAAGTTTTCCAGTGTCTCTTTGTTTCTTTAGTTACTGGGACCGGCTGGACCTCCAACAAGACCGCCACTAGGGGGCAGAGGAGGACCTACAAAATGTACACCTAAACCTTGCATAGGAGGAGCATCAGGAATACTATTATTATTTTAATTTACCATTGCTGGGCCCATAGGGAGAGGTATCGCTCCTGACTCTGGTGCTGCGCTTTGCTTATCACGTTATTATTCATTCAAATTATCTGAAGTATGTAAACTTGGATCTAAATTGTTACTATTCTAGTTACTTTAGTTATTTTGGGCAATAGATGGGAAGTTATTATTGTAATCTTAATTTTCGAAATAGTAGCATTTAATTTCCTGCTTGTTTAGGTCTTAGTATTAGTTAATCATGGATTCTAATATCTACAAGCTATATAGCAACTTATGGACTGAGGTCTCCTCAACAATTTCGCTTAAACCACTTAAAGATAAAAGTTTTGCATAAATATAGGGATTAGTTCTCAGGTGTTATATAAAATTCCACAAATCATCTTAACCAAGGTTGCTTAATTTGTCAAAAAGTTTGAATAAATCGTTGAAGATTTATTGGTCTTCAGAAAGTTTATATCTAAGTAATGATGATGGATCCTTAACTTCATTAGGGTCTTCAGTTAAATTTTAATTGGTTTAAGGCTTAAGATCATTTCCATAACCATGTTAATGTAAATTACTCCAAACCAAGTCTGGCTTTTGTGTTGATCTATCCTTGTAAAACTCAATAAATTCTTCTTTTGTGATTTTAGCATCAATATCTTTATCATATTCATTAAATAGTCTGACAACTCTTGGATCAGATATGGCAACTGTTTAGTCTTATGTTGAATTTCTAATAAACTCAACGCATGTATCTGGGGTCATGTAACCATCCTCTGAGAATTTATCAAACCAGCTTTCAAAGATTGCTCTTGCCTCTGGGACTAATTCCTTCTTTTTATTCAAAAGCATGACTCTTGGCAAGGCAATATTTGGTTTCTTCTAAGCATTTATCATTTCAAAGGCTTCAAATCTAAATTCCTTTAATTAAGTAAAGTTCTCAAGATCAGTAATTTGCTTCTTCTTTGCATCAATTCTATTTAATGTAATTCTTAAAGGATTTTGCATAAGTTTTTAAGCTACTAATTTCTTTAGTTGCCATACCGTAATGTTAGGGTAAACATTTAATACAATGTATTTAGGGCAACTCTTATTATTAGTTATGGTGTTTTAGATAATCACGTTCTCAATATAGAGACCATTTTATAAAGCTGCATGAGGCTTCATATATCCAGTACCATTCTTCTCTCCATCTTAAAAGAATGATTTAAGCATGGTTGTTGCACTCTTGACGAAATTTCTCTTATCATCGTCAGAAAGTTCTTAGTTATCAACAACATTATGGATTCTGCCAATTGTTTCTCTGCAGAATTGATCTTCTATAATGTGCTTTTAAAGTTCCAAATTTGGTGACAAGCTGTGATACACTTTTGTAATCAATTCAATAACTAAAGCAGTAAGGTCTGTATTTCTCTTATCACATTCAGCCAATAATTTCCATAACACATCAATACCAATTAGATTATTAGGAGCATCATGTACTTTAATCTCTAATTTTTAGCTTAAATTATTGTTTCCCATACCAGGGTTAAAGATAATTTGAATCTTATCTTCTTACTCATTGATTTTCAAGAAAATGTTCTTAATACAATCAAATCCAGATTTCTTGATAAACTTAAAGTTCACATCTTCTTTGCACACTTTGCTTTAAAAGAAGTTAAGAATAAGCTCTGGAGAAAGTTTGTTTTAATCGGCAAGTAGCTATTTAAACCAATCAAAGAATATATCTGAATCAATTGATACCTTAGATCTGACCATGAGTAGATCCCATATTTGATCTAATTATGTCTGCTCAAGTCTTTGCTAACTATTTTGCAGCATTTATCTGATGAAGTTTAATCTGTTGTAAGATTAAGATCTGTGATTGAAAGGCAAGTCAAGAACTTCAAGTTATTCAACATTTTAATCAGTAAGTACTTTTTTATTCCAGAGCTCATTAATCTGATCATTATAAAGAATGAAATCATAGATGACCAAGTTGACCAAATCATCTTCCTTAATTAGATTTGTTGAGATATCATACAGTGTTGGTTGGTTGTTTACTTTGTAGTTTGGAATTGATTCTAAAATCTTTTGAATTATCTTTATACATTATACTGAAGATTCATTGTTTCTAATTTTATGGATGCATTTGTTGATAAAGTTATATTTCTGATCTCTATCCCAGTTTCTGATTAAATCAAGGAACTTATCCATTGCGAGTTCAATAATTTGCTTCTTGTAAGCTCTCTCTTGGACAGCAATATCCCAGAATAATTGGGCCGCTCTCACTGAAAAGCTTGCAAGTTTATATGAGTACTTGGACAGTTCATACACGCATTCAATTTCCTTTTCAACAAATTGATCAGGTGGTACCTCGGCAAACCTAGCAACTAACATTTCGATTTCATCATTTTTAAACATAATAGCACAGTCCTAGATGATCTTGTATATCTCCATCTTAGACTATTAATCTTTTTTAGTAGCTTGCCATATTTAATCAATTTCCTTCTCTGTGATTTCTTTCTCATTTATATAGAACTTAATGATTTCGAGTGCTCTCTAGATCAGTTAAATGTGATAACTCTCCCCGAAAACAGTCTCGAAAATGTTCTCTTATTTGAGTTTGGCCATGACTTCCTTGGCACTTAAAGTCTTGCGCATTGAGAATTTAGTGCCTTTGATTTACTCTATAACTTCCTTGATACCGTAGATTCTTTGCTCTAGCTTGTCTGACTTCAAAAGTGAGAAGCCGATGTTGAAGTTCAATTCTGCCATTAATTAATGGTAGACATCTTGAGTATAATGTCTTCTTAAAATGCTTTAGAAAGCTTTCTATAGTCCAGATAATGACTCTTTAGAGAATTTCTATTAAATAGGGCCAGTATTTTCACTATTGGTATAAAGCATGGCTTATTCCAAAGCTATTTTCAACTCAGGAATATAATAGCAAGCGAATTATCTATGCCAAAGTGGTTGTGATTTACTGAGTAAATCAATAATAAGATAAAGTTATCTTAAGGTCTTAGGAGTTCCTTTGTTTCTTAAGAAGTATAAGATCTTTTCAAAGCCACCTTTTTAACCAAATTCATTGAAGTAGTCTGGGATGCATCTCAAGTTTGAGAAGAAATTGTTTCTGAATACTGCCCAGACTTTACGGTCTTTGGTATTTTAAATGGTATCTGAGACATCTTCGACAACAATATCATAAACCTAGTATTGTTTTCCTACCATCTTATAGTATTTTATCATTGACTTGTGTCTTTAGATCATAGGTTCTGTAACTGATGTCCAAACATCGTACTTATTGCTCCATCCGAGGAACTTTTTACCCTCATCATCCCATTTGTGACCTTCCTCCTCATCATATATTCTGTAGCCTACATATACTTGCTTAATTTATTTTGGAGGGTTGTTGTCATCATAGGGTGGTTGATCATCAATTATAGTTCTTGTACCAAGGATTGTTGATCTGTACCAAACATGTTCAACATCAAGACCATCAACTAAGTCATTTTCCTTAAGATCGAATTTCCAATCAATATCATCAGTAAAAGTATCTGGGTAGGCAATTTCATTTCCTAATCTACTGAATACCTTATTGTGCTTAGTTGAAACATTGTCAAAAGTGACTAAGAGTTAATTGTTTTCTGTTGCTTGAACAACTGTAGCTCTGCACCATTAACTTATTCTTGCATTTTAGACTTGGATTTAAACCACAGCATCTAATCGGCTTCCAGGTTAGAGTGATTATCTCCATTCATATTCTCTCTTTAATCTTCTCTGATCAAGAGTAAGATCCTCATCTTCGGTTGTCATTACATCAATATCAGCCTAATAAAAAATGGTGAGTTAAGATATAATATTATCTATTGATAGAATGAAATTCGTTAATTTATGAATTTTGATAAAAATGGAAACAATGTAATACTTGGTTAAGTTTCTTAATGAAGCTATTTTGGAGAGCTAAAGTGTACAAAGGAGCATCTAGGTTAAACAAGGAATGTACAACATCAGCTAAAGTTTCTTGCTCAATATCCTCAGGGAAGAAGTTCACTAAGATATTTCTGAAAAATTTCAAAATCTGTGGCAAGTACTATAATAATATTTGAGTTAATTTATTTGCAATATCAATCAATATTATCAATAAGAATTTAAGTGAATCTTACATTTGTGTTAACAAGATTTTACGTTTGCAAGAGTTTATCAGCAGTGATCTTAAAGACAGTTTTGTAAAAATCTACTCTCTCTTACATTTATCCAGAAAATAGCTCATTTATTATCATTGGGTACTAATGAAAGAGTAAGGTATTGAGTAGTTAAAGCAACTCAATAGGCTCTTCTTTCTTATCTATGCCTGAATGAATCTCTAGTGCGAGATTCTTAGCTTCGATTGAAACCATCGACTAAAGATTGCCTGCCGAAACCAAAGATCCGTTTTTATCATGGTTACCGTTTGAAAGACTTGAAGGATGAGTAAGATCTGTCATCTTTTCATCACTATGATGGTTAGAACCGAGGGCTAAATCGGCATTGAGCTGGGTATCAGTGCCAGAAGTGGAAAGATTTGAGTTAAATTAGGCTGCATCTTAAGCAGCTGAAGCAGACTGAATAATTTTATTAGTTTGCATTTTTAATTATATAATATCCGTATCATATGAACTTTATTAGCTAAAGTTTACCAATGGGGTTTTGGGGTTT
>LAST02016595.1:0-10450 GCA_001273305.2 Sterkiella histriomuscorum
AAAACCCCAAAACCCCAAGACCATAATAAAATAATTAATAGAATTGAATAATTTAAAAAATTATTTATTTATAGTTTGATTAATATATTAAATAATTTAGATTTAAAAAAATATGATTCATATGAAGCAAAAACACCCATTAATTTTCCCAATGAAAATTATTAAATGCTTCAAAATTATTTTAACAATGGCAAGTTTCTTTCTTTTGATAAAAATGACATAATAAAACTAAATAGATAGTGACGGATCTAGAAATTTACAAACAAGCTTGTGTACAAGCTATCTTAACTCAGACCTTAGGTATTGCTAAAAATGTTAAGATGGGTATGATTTATTAATATTCAATTCGACATCAACAATATGTGCTCAAAGAGTTATCAACTAAATTTCTGGAAAAACAGAATGTTAAATAGACTTTACTTATTATCCTACTGAAGCTTTAAGATAAACAACAAACTCAGTAACTTATTCGTATTACACCAGAACTACAGGATTGAAATCATTTTGTTTCAGTTGCAAGGACTATTTTTATCAAAACAACTTATAGCTCTGTTCTACATGCGATTTACTTGAGCCTACTAATGACTATGTTCTATAATCAATTTACGATAGATCTGTGGGATGTTTATCATGCTCTGTAAGCGGTACTGATCATAAATAAGTTACAGCAAGAAACGAATTGGATATATTTGTAAGAGAATGCAAACCAAGAATTACGAATTAAACAGTATCTTGCTAATATTAGTAGTACTACAATAATACTAGTAAAAGTTGTGAGACATGCGATTCTAAATTTCCTAATTGTGCTTCCTGCACTAGCGATACATGCTAAATATGTTGGTAACATTTTTATTGGAATCCAAATGCTGTAAATCCTATAACAAAAGGAAAGACAGGAATGTGCAAAATTAACACTTGTCCGATAGGTTATTGTATGGTAAGAAATTATTATATTATACTTAATATTATTAATAGGACCCAATTAAAAAAACTTGTGTTGTTAGTACTCTTTCAAATTGTTTATCTTGTTAACAAGATATAAATGCCATTTAATAATGTACCTTATGTAAATCTGGATATTTGTCAACTGCAGATACTAGTAATAATCTATACTGTAAATTATTAAGCAGTGAAAAAACAATAAATTATTATGTAAAAGGAGCAGCCCCTTTATTACTGGCAGATTATACTTATAATTAAGCAGTTAATGATGGTACAACCCCAGCCAAAGCATTTTTATTTATACAAGAAGCAATAATTGCATTACACAATTATTATAAAGCAAACTTTTATTAAAAAGTTACGGCAACAATTTATTTAGCAAATAATGCACATTTCTATTTTCAATGTGATGGAGATGAAACAGCAATAACTTTCAATGATGTTAATTATAAGAATTATGTAAACTATTGCAGTAAATTAAATCTAAAAAAGGCCATTGTTATGAGTGATAATGTTCATTTTACAATTAAGCCTTTAATATGCTCAGATGGAAAAAGTCTGAATATGGCAACAAATAGTGACTTCTTAAAGCTATGCATTGCAAATTTCAATTAAGATTTAAGACCAAAAGTGTATGTTAATCACAAAAATTCCTACTTTAATATTACAGGGTCAGCTACATTTGAGAATATTATATTTTCTGGAATTAATGCTTTTGCTCGTCCAATTAAAACCTCACAAGATTACTCAATATTTCCTGCTTTATTGTGTGGGTTAGAATATATTGTTTAGATTGGAGATAAACCATTATATCTACAGAAGTTAAATAGCACACAGACCTCAAGTTTATTTTATACCTGTACTGATAGTTGGTATTCAAAGTCTCATATTCCTAAAGATTTACTTACTTTCCCAAGATGTGCTGCTAATAATAATTAATAATTTTATCAGAAATAGCAAAGTACTTTAGGATGTCAAAACGATATAGAATCTACTGATTTCTTCTGGTAAAATACTGGAGATTAGATTTATAGCAAAAGAAGATAAACATTATTTAATTTATATGCTTTTGCTGATCATTTGACTATTTATTAATAACCACCAATGCTTAATTTTAATAAATGTGATTTTGAGTACTTTCTTGGAGGATATTCTAATTTGATAAATATAGAATACAATAGCATTACAAAAATGTCAAAATAAATTCAAAAAACACTCTATGGTGAAACAAAATCTATAGATATGCATATTTTCTCTTATTAAAGTGGATAAAGAGGAGCTAGAATTTTTATTGATAGTTCAAATTTTAGGCATTCAAGATTTTGTCTCGGGTTAATTACTTTTAGAAAATAGTCTTAAATTAACTAATATAAAAGTTATATCAACTACACAAATCATTATGCTACAAATGTAACTTATAATGATGAAGGCTCTTATATAATTCTGAAAAATTCAACTTTTAATAACCTCAATTTCTTAACAAATGTTACAGCACTCGCCATATATGATGGTGAGACACCAATTAAGAGCTTTACCGGTCTAAATAGTTTAGAATCTCTTTAATACAAAGCTTTTATACACAAAGGTATTGTATTAAATTTCGAGGATTTTAATGGCACTATCGAAATAGATACATGCTCTTTTACATATAATATGCATTTTATACCTGAAATAATGGTGATGCCTTATTCAGTAAGCTTAGTCAGAGACATGGACCATTTTAGAGATTATTATTATACAAATGAATATAAGATTAGTATATGTAATACAGATTCAAACAAAGATGAGTATCTATTTCATAATGGTATTTATAGAGAAGATAATTTCAACTTATATTATGATAAATTTGAAAGATTAGGAATGATTTATGTTTCAAGACCAACATAGCCAGTTATTATAGTTAATAGCAATTTCTAGTCTAACATGGGAACATTTGGTGGTGCCATATCTATTAATTCTCCAAATTGGATATAAGGATACTAACCATACATTTATATGTCAAATAATTAGTTTATAGGAAATTTAGCTTACCTTTCAGGAAACGCAATATATATAAGTAATAGATACTTGAAAGCTAATTAGCAATATATCTGTGGTGGAGCCCATATTGAAAAGTCTACTTTCTATTAAAATATTGGAATGAAAAATCATAATGGTGGCGCGATTGGTGGGATATGCTTTTACATTTCTGCTATAACACACGATGATTACTATTTTACCTCATCCATAACCACTAATTAAACAATGAATGACACTTATCATAATATGACTGCAAACTTTACTAGCATAATTAATTCAGAAAAACTTTATGTAGTCTATGCTTATCAGTTCTCAATTTTAAATTGCAACTTTAAAGAGAACTATTCAGGCTAAAGAGGTACAGCAGTCTATATGAATTTCATAAGTAAATTGAGAATAGGAGGATCAACTTTTGAAAAGAATGGCCCTACTTATGGTTATACAGAAATTGACCTTTCCCCTTATTCCAAATATTTTTCAAATCAGCCTCTTTCCTTTACTGACCCTAAATAAAATGGATGTGTTGAGGAGTTTGGTTATATTAATTACTGCGGTAATGTCGATGAGCTAATAGATTGGCCATCTATTCGAGGAGCATTACATGTAGTAGGATGTGCTGAAACTTGGTGTTTGAATGTGAACAATACTTAATTGCTTTTCCTTTATAATTCAAGCTTTGTGAATAATTAAGCAGGCCCTTACCTTGATGTTAAGACAAGAAATGATTTGGCTTCATCGTTATATCTTTATGGAAACTTCAATAATACAATAGTGAACACTACTTTTGTTAATCATTCAGGGTCAGAGATGAGATTTATGAAATATTTAGCTCCAAAATTAGCAAACTATTTCCCAAGTATATATTTTGATAATGCATAAGCTCCAATCGTCAGAATTAGGATATAACCTAAAACTATAACGAGTAATGTAATACTAAACATGAGTACAGTTTTTGAGAATTCAACATTTTAAAACAATTAGCACATTTAAATTTTAGGATTGAATTTTGAGAAATAATATTATGGATCATTGATAACTATGGAAAGTTACTATATAAATGGGAATAAATATGCTCCATAAGTAATTTTAAAGGGCTGCTTATTAACAGATAATTAATTTAGAGGCAATGAGACCGCTTTAATTTATCTATTTAAGGGTCTCTTATCTGTTATAAACACAACATCTTATGGAAATGGCTATTTGACATAGGATATAGAATATAAACAAACCATTATTGGTGATGATTATTTCCCCTTTGACAGTTACAAATATTAGAAATTTTCAAAATATGGTTTATTTTATTTGACCGGCCAAGAGGGTTTTCCTACTGGATATTATCATAAATTTATCAATAATACATTTTCGTTTAATTTTGCATATCAAGGAGCAGTGTATAGTCTGAGAGTAGATAATTAATATAGTCTGTTTGAGAGAAATAAGTATAGATTTAACTTTGCTACATACGAAGGAGGAGTAGCTTTCGCTAGAAATTAGGATGCTCGTTCCACATTCATATTTAAGGAGGAAGATTGTGCACACACATATGGATTGAATCATGGAGCCTATGCTTTAGAGCCTCATGATGCTGATTTCTTGAGTGTATTCTTCTATAATTCAACTTTCAAAAATAACAAGGCTATTGATGGCTCATCTCTGTATTTAGATTCCTTAGCAGCATTTGAAGCAAGAAATCTAACATTCTTTTAAGATGCATGGCACTAAAACACAACAGCTTTTATTGCTTCACAATTTAAAAAGAAGGCTTTTGACATTCGAGAGTTCATTGATTATAAATATCTTTACTATCTTGCAGATTAATTAGTACCCTTATCAGGTTAAGTATTTGCTAAAAAGTAGGAAAATACTAAAGATGTATATTTCTTAGATAAGTTTATGAAGGCTGCAAACGATACATACAGTTCTTATGCAGAATTTATTGATTGTAGATTTTTCAATTTAAGTTCAACTCATGGTGCAGCTATAATGGCAGAGGAAAGTTAAAATGCAAGAGTAATAGCGACTAAATATGATCCTAAAACAGTAATAAGAAATAACACTGTTACAGAATTTGGAGTCTTTTATGCTAGTGTTGCTTCTGATTTTATAGCATAAAATTTAGTTTTTGATAATAACACTGCTCTAGTTAGGGGGTCAGCTATCGGTGCAACAAGCACTGAAGGTACGAATGTTGAAGTAATAAATTGTACATTTATAAATAATGTTGCTCTGAGTAAAGCTACAATTTACATAAATGAAAATACGAACTTTAATTGTGATTAATGCTATTTTTATAACAACTATGCTAAAGAAGCATCTGGAATATTTGCATTAAATGTTATTGAAAAATAAATACTAGTACAAAACTCAATCTTTAAAAATAATAGACATGATAGTAACTTAATTAATTTTATCCTCTCTCAAGGTGTCTTTAAGAACACTTAATTTATTGATAATTATGCTGTAAAAGTTAATCATGGAATTACATTGATTAATTCTTAAGTAACAGTATCAAACATAACTGTTAATTATACTGTTCCAGAGTTCTTATGGAAGAATAACTATTAAGTTGATGCAGGATTTTTCAGTTTAAATTTCTAATCTAATTTGAAGATATTGGATAGATCTCATTTTGAGAATTGTAGAGGTGCTCAAGGGTCATTAGTATATGCTACAGGATACAGTTCTGTCACTCTAGATGGAAATAGTCTGATTAAAAATTGTGCTTCTTTATAAGGAGGATCCCTATATTTTACAATGACAAATAAAGTATAAATAAAGCATATGAGATTTCTAAATAACACATAAAACGACATTGTTCTTTTTAATGCAGATGCTGAAGTTTATAACTCGACATTTATCTAAGGTTATCAATCTTTTATAAAAGCACAAGAAGCAAACCTTTTAATTTATAATACTACTTTTGAAAATGGATCCAATAGTGACACTAATGGTAAAGGAATTTACTGTAGTTGCTAAAATATGACCATTATAAATTCTACTTTTAAAAACTTAACAGGACTAGAAGGAGGTGCTCTATGGCTCTCGTCAACATACTAGAAATCTAATTTTACAATAATAAACTCAACTTTTTAACAAAATTAAGCTATGCATGGAGGTGCTATCAAAATATAGGATGCAGCATTAATGCAATTCATAGGAAATAGATTCATTTAAAATAGTGCCATTAAATTAGCAGCTACAACATCTTTCAGCTAGAAATTAGTTAATAAAGGACTAGGTGGTGCTATAAATATGGACTGTTTTAATGAAGCTGCATTACTAGCAAGTACTTGCAAAATTAACTTCAAATAAGGTAATGTATTTTAGCAAAACTATGCTGATGATGATGGAGGTGCTATTTTATGGGTAGGAAATAGGTTCTAATATGATGTCTCGACTTAATTCATTGACAATTAGGCTTCTTATGGCCAAAATATAGGAAGTTACGCAAAAAGTCTAATGATTCAATTTCTTAATAATAGCGATCCAATATTTCCCATTGTTAATGATACATAATTTTACAAAATAAATCAAGCCAACATAACAACAGAAAGCTAATAACTGACAGTACGTCGACTACTTAAAGAATTATAATAAGGAAATAATTATAATAATCTTTATAAGTTTGATCTTAAACGAGGCCCAAGGAAATTGTAATCTTCATAACCACTCAATACTTTGAATTTTAATGGAATAGTATCAGGTTTAGGCTTTTCATTTATAATTTACATCCTTGACTAAGATGACAATATTTATACCTCGGATAGTTCGAGTGTGGCAATCCTTAAATCATAGACAAAAGATGTGATTATTTAGAACTTTGAAGCCAATGCTAAACTTGGAGTTTATAATTTTACAAATGTTATTATCAAATTAGATCCTGGCAGTTCTGCAACACTGAAATTAGATATTGAAGATATGACAACTTATGCTAATAATATTGATTTTATATACAGTCCATTCATTATCAATATTAAAACTAGAGCTTGCCAGGTTGGAGAAGAATTTACCAATGATAGAAGTTGTGTTGTTTGTGGAGAAGGTAATTATTTATACTAATAAGCAACAAGCGAAACTACTTGCTAGAAATGTGATCCAAACGCACATTGCTTTGGCTTATATAAAGTTGCTCCAAAACCGGGATATTGGAGATCTTCAAACATAAGTACAAATTTTATACAGTGTCCCAATAAATATGCCTGTGCCGGAGGTGATGAATATTCTCCAATTGGTAACTGTTCTTATGGATTTAAAGGAGTATTATGTGGAAGTTGCATAGGTGGATTTAAGAAAACTGCAGACTTTAAATGCAGTGTATGTCCTAGTTCAGCGGCAAATGCAGCATAGTTTATAGGATTGATATTAGTAGCTGCATTGATTTGTTCATTTTTAGTACGATCAAATATAAATAGTGCAGAGAAAGAAAAACCAAAATACACTGTTTATATGAAAATCATGACAAATCACTTTTAAATGGTTAGTGCAATATCAGCTATAGATTTTAACTGGCCTTAAGAAATTGAAGATCTTTAATCGGGATAATCTTCTGTATCTGGTTTTGCAGATAATCTGTTTTCGTTTGATTGTTTCTTGTAACAATCAAGTAATTCAGACAATAGTAACTCAATATACCTCTAGAAATTAATATTCTTCGCTTTGCTACCTTTAATATTGGCTATATGCTCTATAGCTTTTTGGGTTATACTTGGTTTAATAAAACGAAACTTGACTCAGATTAAAGACAAGCTCATCAGTACTATGGTTGTTTTATTATTTTTGGTACATCCAACTATTGCCAAGGTTTTATTTTAGGCTTTTAACTGTATAGAAGTGGATGGCGTAAATAGATTAAAATCCAATATTGAAATGATTTGTTATAAAGATCAACATTTGATTTATATTTTAGTAGTTGTCATACCAGGTATTTTCATATGGGTTATAGGTATTCCACTGGCTTCATTAATTATGCTTTTGAGAAACAGAGATAAGATTAAAAGAGTCAACAAGTATGAGGAATTAGCTTAATCAGAAAAGTATCAATTAATCCATTTAAAAATGAAATATGGATTCTTATTTAATGGATACAATTTAGAAACATTCTTCTGGGAAGTAATTATACTTTATAGAAAAATCTCAATTGTTATGGTGTCTGTATTTTTCTCCGTTGTTTCAACTGAAGTTTAAGTATTAGTAGTGATTCTAATTATTGTAGTTTCTTTGCTTTTGTAAATAAGATTCAAACCTTTTTACACTGAGGTATTAAATAAAATGGAGTTATATTCATTATAAGTCGCTGTAATAACAATGTATGGTGGAATGTTTTATGTAACTGGTGCACATTACTCTTATATGAATAATAATGCGTTAAGATGGTTCTTTTTGTTTTTTATTTTGGCACCAAATATATTCTTCTTCTTATATTGGCTATATTACATGAGAATAGAGGTGCTTAAAATTATCTACCTAAAAAATGCAAAGATATTCAAGCTTTTGACTTGTAATATGTATAAAAACAATTCTTTTTAAGAAAAATATATGAGTAATTAGGATGATATAAATAAGTCCTAAGTTTAGAGTTAGAGGGGCAGCATATAGTAAAAAAGCCCACAGAAAAGAGGTGATAATGATAATAATGAGAAAACATTTTAGTTAGTACATGATAAAACTGATTTTAGCAATATAGAGTTTATCACTAAGTATGATGATAAGGATATAGATAATAGTTATCTCCCAAAATAGACTAGTACATCTGAAAAAGACTTACAAAAATATCGAAGAAATAACAAAAATTAAATGGTCTCTCATTCTCATAAGCCTACTCAAGATCCTTCTAAAATGCTTCCTGAAGATATTGACCAGCAGGACCCCTTATAATTAAATGGCATAAAATTAGATTTCCCATTAAGTATGATGAAAAGATTGCCAGATACCTATTTAAGAGGTGATTCTGATTATTTATGTGAAGATTAATCACCAATAGGAAATGATACCTTTTATAATGATCATTCAAATTAACATAGACAACCGCAATCATTGACTAAGCTTCCTATTTCTCATACTAAAAACGAAAGTATAACTAAGCCAAAGATTGGAAAACTGAAATTTCCAGAGAGTATGTTTGGCAATGTATTAGGAGGTCTGAAATCTAATCGCGGTGATAAATCTTCAAGAAGAGTTATGCCAGAATCAGTAGCCAACAAATTAGTTTCTGCACGAAAGTCAAGTAGGTTTGCAAATGACATAATTTAAGATGATATTGAAGAAGATGCTGGGTATGGGGGGAGCTATAAGAAGAAGATTAGACCTGAAGAACAAGGTATAATAGGGTATAAGCCTTCATAATTCAACTAAATAATAGAGCATGAATAGAATAATAATTAAAAGAAAAGTAATAGATATAGAAAACATAGTGATCTTGATGATGATTACTTGAAAACTAATGTTAATTCTTTGAAAGAAGATGAGAACTTTATGACTAGGTAAGACAAGAAAAACAACAAGCCACATAATAATCATAACTTGTCATTGGATGATATTGATATGTAAGTAGAACCAACTGCGAATAATAAGAAAAATACTGATTACGAAATATACAGTGAAGATAATGCTTATCCTGCCTTCAAGCACTAAGACTCTGCCTCAAAGATGTTAGATCCTGAAGATCTAATTAATGACTTTATTGGTTTATAATCAGAAGTAGGAAATAATAATAACAACAACAATGATCATAAAAAATTGTCGATTTTGTCTCCTATCAATATTAAAAATAATAAAAAGAGTGAAAGAGAAAAGAAAAGTCGCCTATGGAGAATTGCAAGTGATTTTGGTAGCAGCATAAATGATAAGAAAAATGAACGTTTAGACACCTCTATGAAGCTCCCCTCTATAGTTAATTAATAATAAAATTTGAGTGATACAGATAGTTAATAAATGGGTGTAGCACATGGTTATGATCTTTTCGGAAAACCTACCCTTCCAGTTAAAAATGCACTTTAATCACCATCAAGATTAAAAATAGTCTAAAATAATACCAAAACATCATAACAGCAAACTGTAAATCAAAATTACGAGGACTTTAATAACAATCCATTTATAATTGATTATATCAAATAATCTTCACCAAAGCCAAAGTAGTAAAAATCTTAAAACCCTCTTGAGGCTATTGCTAAAAGTAAATAAAAGAAGGAGCATAAAGGTTTTATGTTCCATTAAATGGATGCTCTATAATAACTAGCTTAATAAAACTAGCAGTAGATTAGCAGTGGAACTAATAGTCGGAGAGATGGAGTAATTGGTCTTGTTGATGCCAATAATACTTAAAGAAATAATAGTAAACAAAGAAATAGAAAGAAAAGAAGTAAAAAGAGAAAACATTGATATATTTAATTATTATATACAATAAATGAAGTTATAAAAAATATGATAATAACATTATTTAATTTAGTTTATTTAAATTGTTTCAAATATTTAACTACATGGGGTTTTGGGG
>LAST02016596.1:0-10280 GCA_001273305.2 Sterkiella histriomuscorum
ACCCCAAAACCCCATATAAAAAAATTTTCAAAGTTATTGAATTATGATAATAAATAAAAATCATCTCTTAAATTTTGTTCAATTTCAAAAGCATATATAATTATCAAAAATGTAAAGTTCTAAATCACTTGTTAAGAATAGTAAATACCTTGTCTGCAATAGGATAATTGTCATTTTCTATCTTTAATATCCCCATTTTTTAAGATTCAACGTGAATGTGATATCTCATCTTTAAGGGTTCTACATATTTTGGTGTATCGGCATTCTTACTGATGCCCTAAAGTCTTTGTTTCTGTTTGTTTAAATTCCTGGCATTTTTCTGCTACTATATTGTCTATGAAGTAGTCTCTTGATAAACTTCGCATTTTAGAATCTATTCTAGTTAACACATATAAGCTAATGCTTTGAAATCCTTTACAAATAGCAGGTTTTAATCAGTTATAATGAGAATACCATTTTGTTAATCCCTACCTTTTCTTTGAGAAAAATCAGCAAAGAATCTTATTGTTGATGAAGAAAATTTCCCGTTATTTAGTGTTCTCAGTATCTAATTGGCTTCAGCAAATGCCTCTGCATAAGGTTCTAAGACACTTTTAGAATTGAAATATCTGGGATGCCTAAATCTTCCATATGATGGTAATTTACCCTTACCCAATCTTATTGCGGAGTTTTTAATACCTGTTGAAATATTTGTGCCTAATCTCAAAGTTGCTGCAAAAGGAGAAGCAACAGCACCAAGTAATCCTGAGCCTAAACCTTTGACAAATCCTTTTGCACCCTCTTCTTTTGCTTTTTAATATGGCTTTGTAAATATGCCTGCGAACCCGCTTACTATCTCTCCTGCACCTCCCATTAAGCCTTAATAAACTCCATCAAAAGCATGTTCAGGTTTTTTGAGTTGCTAATCTGTGACCTAGTCTCCACTCACATTCTTAACTACTCCATAAAGTGATCCTGTGATCTTTGAAACAGAATCAAAACTACCACTCACTATATTTGATACAAGACTTTTAACTCCTTTACCTACTCCGCCCACAAATTCCTTTGGGCCTTTCACTAACCCTTTTCTTGGCTCATTGAAGAATTCAAAAACTCCTGTACCTAACTTATCTATAAGTCCAACAGGATTACCTAAAAGATCTGAACTACCCAGTAGTTTATAGAATTGCAATATACCTTATCTAGTATAATTTCTGGTCACCATTGATGTTAAATTCTATTGGGAAGTAAATGTATGCATAAGAATAAGTTCTTTAAATGTTAAAGGAGAATCTGAAATAGCAGCTACACTTGTAAAGAGAGTATAAAAGATACTTCCAAATCCAAATCCTTGCTTGGGATCGTCAATTTTAAGTTCAAAAGCTTTCCTTTCAAAACGTACTGTGATTTTACATTTAATAGCACCAAAATTGATAAACTCAAAGTAGGTCTTTTTAGCTGTAACATCAGCCATGTTTGGAGGTTCTGGTAAAGTGGCAATTAAACTAGGGCATTAATCCTCTCTAGATTTTAGGCCTTTAACAAATGATCCTTAATGCCTGGTCTCTGCTCGAGCTAATTTATGCTGCATATAGGTATATCCACTAACAAATTAAGCTCATTGATTCTGAATTGATTGAATCTAGTATGTAAATTTCAATAATGCATTCACAAGTCCAGTTTCTACTTCTAATTTCATCTCTTACACTTATATCTAAAGCCCTCTGTACTTCTTTATGTAGGTATCTTTGTCCTAAATTTCAGAGTATGTTATCATAACTTGAATGAAAGGAGTGTAATCTGAGTTTTATAAGATTACTGCTCCATCCTAATTCTCTCTGTCTTTGGCAAGCTCTCTTGTTGGACAGAAAAATACTGGCATATTATTATTCAGAGTATTGTCAATTTAGATATGATCAATCTTTAAGTCATACTTAGTGTTAGCTTCTTAGATTTATTCATCACCATTAGAATTATCCTGCTTTTGCTATTGTTCACTCCACTATTTAAATAAAAACCAAAGTTTTATATTACCTTTTCTACTAAGAAATTTATCTTATAAACGCTTAGATATATAATCTCCTTAGGCTCATTGTCAACTAAGGATAGACCAAATCCTCGCAAATCAATGCTAAAGATGAATCCTTTTTTAAGGAAACTAGCTAAGAAAAGCTTTGCTAATTAAGATGAACCCTTCTCTTTTTGCCTCTACAACCTAAGCTCTACAGATTTTGATTTGATTTCTATAGTTCTTACATCTCCAGATGTCATAACTTCCACAAAATACTAAATAGGTTTAAAAGTTATAAAAATTACTGAATCAAACTATGTTGTAAAATCTTTCTTAAACTTTTTGATTTTGTCTACTGCATAAGTTTACTATTTGCCATCAATCTAGAATGTAACTTTCTTAATAGCTTGAGTCTAATCATTCCAAACAAAGGGTACTTTCTAGCCAGGCTTAATCACTCTCTTATTGTCTCTAAAATTTTTGTTAATTGTAATGTAATTATCTTACTCTGACTGTTTAAACTAATTAAACCCGATTTCGACTTCAGTGTTATTGTAAATAAAGTACTCTGGGTACTTAGGTTTTGAAACTATAACAAATATAGTTGCATCATCCTGAGTATTAATAGATACTCTTAAAATCCTCTTCTAGAAGTTATTATCACTAGGCATATGCCATGGTACCTTTTTCTTTGCCGAATTTGATCCTAGGAGTTTACCCATTAAGGTATTTTGAGTTTCATAACGCTTTTCATTTTTGAAGTAACTTGATTGCATTTCAACTTAAAAGTCTTCAATATCTTCTATCGAAAATGGACTGCTCCAAAGAGGCTCACTTGAAATCAATTCTTGACTAATTTAGTCAACCTTTTCATTATTTCTATCCATATCTCTAATCATCATAAAAGCATCTTTTGATTTATTTTGGAAATTAAACACAGCTCTTTCTTTAGGATAAATACATAGTTATTAAGATTGATTCTTTTATCTCACAATAATTGGGTCATCCAAATTATTATAGATTATATACCTTGGTACTATCTTGATGATCTTAGTTTTACTAAATTCATTCATTCCGTTTTCGATAATAATTCCAAAGTCCAAGATATTTGGTAGTTAAGGATCACTGTCTTTTAGAGCACTAATTTCTACTGAACCTGTCAAACCCAGAGTTGTCACATCAAATTATTTTGACCATTCTACAAAAAGTTTAAACCTAAAACGAAGTTTAATACTTACAATAATTATTGACCATTAGTTAAGCTTTATTTGTGAATGAGTAAAAGAATTCATTTTTGTGAGACTTGACACAAACAACTTTACTCTTATTTGAAGCAATATTAGTCTTTATGAAGATGTCACAGTTAGTTTAGTTTACTACCATTGATTAAGGATAAACATATAGTGTAACAGCTGAGGTCATCTCAAAGACCTTGTCCCTTAGCTCAAAGTTGTCATATTCATTTTAAAGCAAGTTAAATGATGATAGCTCGAGATTAATAATGCACTATTCAGATTCATCTAAGATTTCGAAACCATTTGAAGTCTTCTATGTAATCTGATTTTGATTATGATTTGAAAAGATTAATTAATTCATTAGATTTCCATTTAGACTTGCTTGTCTCTATTATTTATGAGAATTGAATAACTGCTTTTCTTCACTTAAATAGTAGTTACCATCAGCATCTATGAACTTGAAATTCACTAGAGAATCACATTTAATGTTCTTATCATCTTCGTCAAATTTTATAGTGCTAATATAAGAGTAGCTTTAAGAAGACACTTCAGTAATATTGTTTTACTACTTATTTTTTTGCAAAATTAGATCACTAAATAAGTAATTGCAAATACAAACTGGAGGTGTAAATGTAACTAAATATTATCCAGGTATATTTAAAGTTGTTGGCTTGCATTTGAATAATGAGATATTACATGACACAAACTTATTAATCTCCTAATTTTCATCATAAATTTCAATGTTCTTAGTCTTAAAATGTTTATACTAGGTCAATAATGGACTGAAATGCTCTCTTATATCAGGGAAGAGTAATTCAAATCGGCCTAGCTTTTTAATATATATTGATTTCCTCTCAATAAACCAAGATAATGGGACGTAAAATACTTTGTTAGGCTCAATAACTTCCTACATAGTACTATCAACTTCTTGGAAGTCCATAAAGCCATTCTTTGCAATAAAAGAGTCACGTTTAATATTTTTCTGAGTCATTTATTGATTGACTACTCCACATATAGTAATAGGAGAGTCAGAGTTGTTTGATATTAGTAAAGATGATTGAAATTCAACTTCTTTTCTCTGTTAGTTTTCGAATTAGATCTTACAGATTACTGCAACAGGAGTCTATTAAATAACCTATGGCGAAGGCTTTATAGTATTAAACTCTGATATAGAATTTCTTTACTCCTATTTTATCTCTAGTAAGAAAGACCTTACACCACCTAGCTCAATTGGTATTCCCTTAATCTTTTTAAGATTCTCAATATGAAGATCTATTCTGAGAATTTAATCATCAAATGCTGGCATGTAATTAGAATTTGATTCACCACTATAAAAATATTCAATTATAATATCTTACTTTTTAATTTATTTCATAAGGTAGAATAATTCATCAGCCTTCCTAAATTATCTCATGTTTACACCATCTTTATCTAAACATGTCTCTTTCTCGATTTACTTCTCAAGTGTTCTCTTTCTTGTATTTAACTTTCTAATTAGAGCTAACTTTTTAAAATGAGATTTTGGATCATTCTCATCTATAGTTTTCATTGCATCTTCAAAATTAAAATCCTTTTCTTCCTCAATATTACTATTTTTGTTCCCAAATAGTCCTGTCACAATTTACTATCTAAGATCATAAGCAAGTTAACCTTCAACAAAAAACTTGCAATCTATACCTAATCTATTGACAAATATGAAACCACTCTATTGATCTTCGTTTAACTCTATGGATATTCTGCTTGGTTTCTTCTCTATTAAAGACATTTTATCTTCACTCAATGTACCTATTGTTGGTTTTTTCATAATTTATGAGTTCCTAAATTCATCTTCCCAATCCTCAGAAGTTTACACTAGTCTCTTTTAAATTTTAGTGATTGCATCCATCAACGCAAATGTAACATTCATATTCAACATTTAATCTGACTTTAATGTTGTTTTTTGGGTCATATATCTTTCTTCTTAATATTAATTGAACTCTAGAGACCATGGCTCAAGCACTGGCTCATAAGCTTAAATCTTCATGTTAAAATAGTAAATTTCAAGATTTAACATAGCATTTGTATTTAGATAGGGCTCTTCATCATCATTTTTCTTTTTCATAACACCCATTTTCTAATACAGATTAAAAATAATGAATAATCTTACCTTCAATATAAAAACTGCTGCATCATCTATATCTTCGTATTTCTTGGAGTCATACTTGATATTCCTAATATTCATAAATATAACTGGATACTCTTAAAGACCAGTATCATCCATCAAACTGAATCTAAATGTATCACATCTGAACTTTATAGTCATTACATTGATTTACTATAAAGTGTATTTAAAATATAAAAAAATTCTTTACCTCTTCTTTGCGAATCTTTATTCTTTTTTCATTTTTAGTATTTTATACAACATTATTTAGCTCTTTCATTTAATTGTGCCTGAATCTACTTAACTCTTTTTCCACATCTATTTCAGTATCAAGTGTCATATTAAGCATATCATCTGTTTATGAAATAGCAAGAAGGAATTTCTATACTTTTTCATTAAGTTTATTGAAGAATTCTAGCTCTCTAAATCCTACTTTTAATTCAAATGGCTCCACTAGCATATCGATATTTACCCATGTGTTCAAACCTTTATCTTTAATAACGTTTTCATAGGTTAATGTAATTCTACTTGGTTCTAAAAGTTTTTCAACAGTAGGTTCATCTTCTTCGTTGGACATTAAATGTCTATTAATCATTTAAATTTGTAACTAATTTAAAGTTACTATTGCATCCTCCCTTGATAACTATGTTTAGCTTATCAACACATCTCTTGTTATTGAATTGGTAAAGTCTAATTCAAGAGTATCTTTTCTATAATTAATTTAACTCATCATTGAGAATGAAAATACTCTAGAAGTACTCACAGTTTCATCTAAAGGTATCCAAAGTGATAAATTTTTGAATCTTCCACTAAATTTAAGTTTAGTTTTTCTTTCACTAGTTAAAATAGTGTACTAATCCTAGCCTTTTCTCTTCATTTTAGTTTCTTAAACCTTTCTATGATATGCTCCCATTTTAGTATCCATTATACTTTATCTTGCTACTTATGTTCCTAGTCTACTACCTACTCCAGAATTTCCATCAATTCTTTCCACCAAGAATCTCTTTTATTATTCATCGAAAAGCATTGACATCCTTTCTTCTTCAGATCTCTCTGGCTGTAGTTTCTTTTAAAACTCAAATAACTTTTAGAAGGTTGCGAAAGAAACTACTACTCTCATATCAGAAAACACAAAGTCTACCTCTTTTTTAGTTTAAAATGGATCTGGATCTATTGTAGCTCTTACATATACCTAGCTCGATCTTTCAATTTCTTTTATATTGATTGACATTTATGAGGCACCGGACATGCATGATTTAAATTCCATTGACATCACAGAATAATTTGCACTTTTTGTAAATCTTTCATAGTATCGATTATCAGACATAATACCGTTTGGACTTACTAAATTTTTACTCTCAAAACCTTCAGTTTCAGTTCTTGCATTATAGGTTCTGTTCATGAATTCCGGGTTACCAACAATATGAGAATAAACCTCAGGAATAACTGGATAAAGGGTATTTTCGTTTAGACTTGATTTTATCTCGATATTTCTATCCTGTATGTCAAAAGTGTTTAGAATAAGAGTAATTTTCTATATTCCTTATTTATCTTAGTGAAAGTTAGCTACCATTTCGTCCATTCTAATCCATAGTAAATCTTTATGGGGTCTTGTAGTATGAGAACCTTAAAGCATTATCTAAGGTATCTTAAACATTGGATCGTCAGATTTTATCTCTTCCATAACTTGTATGACCAATTCACCAATATTGAGTACAACATTTACAGCAATTTGATCTTTTGTCCTCATATTTTTCATTGCCTAAATTTACTTTTCAGGCATTTTCTTGATCATCTATATCCTTGCATTTCCTGGCAAAGATCTATGAGACAGTAAATCGTCCTCATTTTTATCAATCTCTTAACTTGCAGACATGCAGCTTCTAAAATCCATAGACTCATCATCACCATTGATCAAATAACTCTTGCTTCGAGGATTTGACTATGTCTTAGCTTTTAAGTTTATGTTTGAATTCTAATTACTTTATGTCTCATACACATCTTCAATTTGTATGTTGCCTAATTTTTAACTGCTGTTCTACAACATATCTTGTTCTTATGCATTACTAACTTAAATATCGCTTTCATTTTGATTCTCTGGTGTCTCTTAAGGTGGTTTCAACATTTTATCATTAATAGACTCTTGCAATTTAATCATAAATTATGCGATATAATCACTGGCGATGACATTCATTTTTTGCAATTAGACATTAATCTCATAGAGAGGATAGATGGGATGATTAAATTCGAGACAATAATAAAATTTAAGTGCTAAAGTCATATCTTTCACTATTTTAGTGGTCTTCTCAGTCTTATAACGGTGGTAGTCTGAGAGTTAGTCAAAAGACAGGATTTAGAAATCTTTCAAAGTGAAGTTATAAGCATCGTACAAAAGCATGAAATTTTCCTCAGTTTTATAATTCTTCTCGGGATTAAATTCAGCAATCCTACTATCAATAGCAATATTTCCTAAATCCATAACTAATACCTGATTATCTTCAATTTTATCATATTCTTATGGTATAAACAAAACAGGAGCATTTAGACTCATATCGAGAATTATGGAGGCATGCTTAACTTCTTTTTTTTATACATCTTCTTGCTCTATCTGATTATTCATCATATATTCGCTTCCTTCTAGTACATATTTAAATACTTACTCACTCGCTACATTTTTGTAATAGTCAATCATTCCCTCTTAATTATGAAAAGCTTTTCCAAACATCATTTACAACTCATTAAGACAAACTAAGTTTAAAAAGATAAACAGTTAGGTTTCACTTGTCATAGTTAGTTTAAGAGGGGAGTTTTTATTTTTTCTAGGATGGTTTAAAAATCGAACATTAAGAGCATTTTTTTCATCTAGCTTGCCTTCATTATCAAATTTTCTTGAAACTTGCTTATCAAATGTAAGACCAAACATGTTTTTTGTGATAACCTTTTTCATAACTTATTCCGATAAAGGAGTGTAAGTTTCAATTATATAAGGGTAAACCTTTGATTCTGAGATTTGATCTATAATATTAAACTTATTTAGAGAAAATGATGCATCTACAAAATCTAAACCTTTTTGGTTATGTGCTTTAAGCTTTTCAATTAAAAGCTCAATAAGCTATTTGTTATCATCTCTTCTTAATATCATATGAATTTCTGGAATATGAATCATAATGTCAAATTAAACATATTCTGTTCCCAAGAGAGCATCAAAATCTGATCTTTCTTGGAACTCAGCCCCTTTACTTTTCTTTATAGTCTCAATCTCTTCTTAAAGCAAATCACTCTATTGTTCAAGGTTATTTTAGGTCTGTAGTGTAAGTTTTTATCTATATTCTTCAATTTATCTCCTCTCCTCTAACTATTCTTCCTCGGATTTTCCATACCACCAACCTTACATAGAAGATAAATATCCTTGTCTTGATTGTTCAAATTATTTTACTTAATCTTCTAGTTTAATTTCTTCTTTGGTTTTCCTATATAAGATATTTAAATTAGCTTTTGTTATATGAGACTTATTTTAAATAAATTTAACTTACAATTATTCAAATTCAAATTTTTTAGTGGCAATCGTTCTTAACATAATAAGCTTTTCATAAGGATATGATCTTTCATATTTTGCTCTAAGAGACTCCAGGTATTAGTCTGCAAGTTTAACATTTTTCTTATCTCTCATATTTGATTTATAGTTTATATACATTTCCATGTATCTAATATAAAAAATAAATTCAAAATATATTTACTTACTCATTTTCTTCATCAGTTATCATTTCTTTCTTATAAAATTAAGAAATTACACCAGCTTAAAATTTAGAGTAATTTCCAATATATTCCACAAGTTTTAACAAGGATGTAATTTGCTGTTGTTGTACTGAAAAGTGGAAATATTAACCTGCTTAAGTGGTTACTTCATGGTTTGATCCCTTAAATTCACCTCCTAATGCAATTGAAGACCATACTTAAGGTTTTTCATTTTTAACATTTTTATTTAAAGTGGCTCGGACTTAAATTTAGAATCTTTAAATAATGTAATTGTTTTCCTTGTTTTAAAATGAGCATTCTTATTATAAAAATCTCTAGTACTTTTTATCAATATCACTTTCATCCCAGTTTTTGGTAATTTCATCAAAGGTTATATCTCTATAATCATTAGAAAAATTTTAGTATACAGCAAAATCTTTGATCGTAAATTACTTATTCGTGATTTCCTTGCCACTAACGAAGTCTTCTTACCAATTCTCATTCATAGTTTTAGCACTCATTTCTCCCAAAATTATACCTAGGGCAAAAGGTTGGTTTGGTATAGAGAGTTCGTCCTCCACTCTAATGTAAATGTTTGAGATCTTCAATTGCACGTTATCAACAATGTTTTAAATTAGATTTGCCATCATACCAGGATTACTTTGCTCCAATTAAGTCGCTTCTGAAAGGTACTATTCGTACTTATCCAAAAACTGTAGAGTCTTGTTTACAAAAGCTTCTATCTCTACTTTTTCATTCCACATATCAAAATGTTTTGGTTTCACAAATATAAAGACATCGCTTATTTCAATTTTTAATGGAGAGCTTTAAATGCTGTAAAGCGGAATTTCAAGCAGTATCTTCCCAACCTTACCATAATGTAAAGTAAATGGTAAGGGCATACTATCAAACAAATTAGGTTTAATTTGCAGATTTTCCAATTTGACTTATCCACTCCAAAGTGAAATATTCAACTGATCAGCGTCTAGGTTCTCGATAAAAGTTCCTAGAAAGCGGTTCAATACACTAGATATTAATCCTTCTAACATCTTTCAATAATTATAACAATTGTAAATTGATGAAATAATTTATAATAAAAGGATAAAAGATTTATATTAATTTTTCACTTCACTTTTTTATTCCTAAATACGATATATTAATTGAATGGGGTTTTGGGGTT
>LAST02016597.1:0-10532 GCA_001273305.2 Sterkiella histriomuscorum
AAACCCCAAAACCCCTTTAAACTACATTTCAGATGAGAAAAGTTACATTAAAATTGTTTAATTAATTTTTAAAAATGAATGATATCTCTCCTTATTAGACTCCAAATACTGATATGAAGGGGTCTTAAAACATTAATGGCTAGTAAATTGATTATATCTATGGTGACAATTCCACAAAAAAAGTTGGGAAAGTACAAAAACTAAACACCAAAAGTGGCAGAACTTTATTTACTGAAGATGGAGAAGCGAATCTTGGTACTATTGCTGGATTGAATACTGAAAACGCATTGATAGAAGAAGACAATAAGACTAGGCTAGTACAACTTCAAAAAGATGAGGATGAAAGGGCATCTGGTGTATTCAGGGTACATGGAAAAACATTGCTATATGCAAAAAAATCATTATTTATAGTAGACGAAAAGAATATTTTTAGAAGAGTTGCAGTGTGGATCGTAGAGTGGAAGTAAGTTATAAAATTTAAAATAAGTATTGTTTTTTTTGCCCTCCAAATTCAATTTATTAAACCCTTATTGTATAGGTGGTTCGATAGATTTATAATGACAGCAATTGTCATAAATTCGATATGTTTAAGTTTGTATGATTACACTGATAGAGAAGCAAACAACCAGTACAATTAAACTCTAAATTGGATTGGTGACTCCTTCACAGTGCTCTTTCTAATTGAAGCAGCTTTAAAGATCTTTTCAATGGGCTTTTTAGTTCACAAAAAGTCATATCTTAGGGATGGTTGGAATTTTGTCGACTTTTTTATTGTAATAACTGGGTAATATAAAACCAAATTTATAACTATTTTTATAGAATACTTGCTCTAGCAGCAACTAAGATTAACTTGAAATCTCTAAGGACACTAAGAGTTCTAAGACCTTTGAAAAGTATAAATGCTATACCAAGTATGAGAAGATTAGTGAGTACCTTACTGTAGTCTTTACCAGAATTGGGAAATGCAGCAATTTTCTTGTCATTTATGATGATATTGTTTGGAATATTAGGACTATAATAGTTTAGTGGAGTGTTGTACTATAAATGCCGATTAACTGAAAAACCTTTAAATTCTACATACTGGCCAAAGAGTCCTTATCATACGAGAGTGTGTTCAAAGAGCTCTGACGGTGGATTTAATTGCCCAAGTCACTTGTACTGTGGAAGTCCATTAGATGTAGGAATATCATTGTAAGATGATGGGGTTTTTGAAGATGAGCATATTTAATTTGGTATAAGTTCATTTGATAACTTTGGACAAGCAGTGTTAGGAGTCTTTTAAATTATCAGCAAAGATGCTTGGGCAGATCTAATGTACAATATGTCTGATGGGTCTAATTATATTTTTGCTAGAATCTATTTTTGTTGTATCATAGTACTGGGATCTTTCTTTTTATTAAACCTAATATTAGCTGTTATTATGGCAAACTTTACTCGAATTTCTTAGATAGATGAAGAAAATGAGCTAATAAAGAAAGAAAAAAAATACAAAAAAGTAAAAAAAATTGATTTTGAAACTATAACTACTGAAGATATCTTGAATATGGATTCTAGCGGAGAAGAGGATATAATTGTTTAAGAAATTGAAGTAATATAGTAAATATAAGATAAGAAGAGTAGTTAATCAGTTTCTAAAAATGTGACACCAATTATTGATGGAAAAAATCTAAAGAGAAGTAATATGGCACTAGATATTGAATAATTAGATAAAAGTTAAGATGAAGAATAAAAACTGAAATAGAATACGCTACAAAATTAAGAACCTCTTACTTTAAATCTAGGAGAAGTAAATCAAATGGGGTAAAATTATAACATTTAGGTAAATAGTCCATAATCCCATACACCTTACACCTAAATGCGAATGATATAACAATAAAAAAGCTCAAAAAAATAGGAGGAAGATTTTACCTCTACTTTTGGTATGGTAATCCTTCAAAAAACCTTAGAAAAGGATCCTTAACAATTTTTAAGGACCTCAACATCCTTAAAGAGATTTTAAGATTTAGAAGTATAAATGCATAAAGCTGAATAAATCAAAGATCATCATGAAAGATTGAAATTATAATAATAGATGTTTGAAGAACAGAAATAAATTCTTGAATAAATGGATGTTGATCTTAAGAAAAAGTATGCATAAAGCAAAAGAAGAATATATGGTATTGATAATGAACAAGAAATTGTATAATAAATTAAAAAGGGTATTAAAGAATAGATTCTTTAATAAGATGCTGAATAAAGAATATTAGATGAAGAACCAGAAGACTCTACTCCAAAGAAGTTACTAAGGTTAAAGGAAAATAATGAAGTCGAGAAAGAATTAGATTAGGTTTGCTTAATGGCTTTAAAAATATGTTCAAACCTAAAATAAATTAATTTAAAGTAGCATTTACAAGAAGTTATTCTTCAAAAATTCAAGGCATAGCTAATCCAAAAGAACATCCTTGATAAAATGTTTTCAAAAGTAGATACTTAGATGACTGAAAATATTCTAAGAATAAGAGCCAATAAAATGCCTCTATATGGAGTTTGTTTAAGAATCGCATAACACAAGGCATTTAGCTTTCTAATTATCATGGCTATATTATGCAATGCTGTAGTACTTGCTCTTGATAGATATCCTCAAAGTGATTATGAAAATTAATTATTAGATTATTTCAACTTAGCATTTTTCTCTATCTTTGGATTAGAATTAGTATTGAAGTTAACAGGTTTGGGTTTCAGATTTTATTTCAGAGATAAATTTAATGTATTTGATAGTATAGTAGTATTTATGAGTATGATCGATATTACTTTACAATATGCAACTACAGATAGTTCTATTTCTGGAGGTGCATTATCTGCACTGAGAATATTTAGAGTTATTAGAATCTTTTAACTTGCAAAAGTTTGGAAAAATTTCTAGGATTTGTTGATTGTAATATCAAATACTGTAAAGGATATCTCAAATATTTCAATTTTGATATTCCTGTTCATATTTACTTACACATTATTGGGAATGGATCTATTTGCTTATTAACTAAAACAAGTTGATTAAAATAACCTATCTTTTATTGACAATTTCTAATACCCATAATCAACATTCAACTCGTTTATCAGATCTTTTGTGTCAGTATTTGTTGTACTTGCCAATGATGGATGGACTAGAGTTTATTTTGAACATTATAGGCAAGTTGATTCTTTAACAGCAAGTTTTTATTTCATAACACTTTTAATTGTGGGATAGTACATATTATTGAACTTATTCATTGCAATTTTAATTGAAAATTTTGAGCAAGTAAGTGTTCATTAAGATACAGTCAATAAACTCAATGAAAGTCAAAAAAAGAAGAAATCATATGAATGGATTTTAAGGATTCTTTACAAAATAGTTGGTAAAGAATACAAAGAAGAAGATGATAGCGAAGAGGCTTAAAAAATCTTAAAAAAGGAAGATGAATAAAAGCAGTTAAAACCATCTTTATACATCTTTAGAAGTAAAAATAAAATAAGGAAGTATTGTAAATATTACGCAACTCACAAAAGATTCGAGAGCATTATGCTATTCATAATTTTGATAAGTAGCGTTTAACTAGCCGTTGATAATCCCTTAAATGATCCAGCCTCTATTATTTCACTAATTTTAAGTTATGTCGATTATGTTCTTACAGTCATATTTACTCTTGAAGCTCTGATGAAGATAATTGGTTTTGGATTTATATTTTGCGGTTCTACAAGCTATATTAGAAATGGTTGGAACATCCTTGACTTTATTGTAGTCTTTTTATCTGTAAGTTTATATTCAACTTTTAAAATTCATAATTTAGATAATTTCAATGATGATTAGTTCAAAGAATATTAATTCCATAAAAATCTTAAGATTATTGAAAGTATTAAGACCACTTAGAGTTATATCAAGAAATTAAGGATTAAAAATTTCACTTAGATCTCTGGGCAAAGCTGTTCCTGGTATAATTAATGTCACAATCATAGCCTTAATATTCTACTTTATTTTTGGTATCATTGGAGTTAATTATTTCAAAGGTGCTTATGACTATTGTGAAATTAGTCATATTAATTTTAAGGGACCAATTATTGATTCAATGAACACGAAATGGGATTGTATTAGCACAGGAGGAGAATGGAATAAATATTACAAGAATTTTGATAATATTTTTGAAGCAATGGGCACTTTATTTACAATCTCTACTGCTGTGGACTGGTGTGAGGTTATGTATAGAGGTGCTGCTATTCGTGGAATAGATCTAGTTCCTTACGATATGAACAATTAAAATTATACATTGTACTTTGTCGCATTTATGATTGTTGGAAATTTCTTTTTACTAAATCTATTTGTTGGAGTTGTTATTAGTACTTATAATAGAGAAAAAGAAGTATTAGGAAGAAACTTTTTGTTGACAGAGTAACAAAGAAAATGGCTTGAAAATAAAATTATGATGGTCTAATCAAAACCTATGCTAAAAATGAAATTACCGGCTAATGAATGGAGATAACCATTCTTTATACTTGCAGAATTTAAATGGTTTGAAAGATTTATCTACTTTTGTATAATAGCAAATACAATCATTTTAGCTATTTAATGGCAAAATTAACCAGTAATATTAGATGTAGTAACAGAAAAAATTAATTATGCTTTTGCTGGAATATTTACATTTGAAGTTGCTATTAAATTTATTGCTTATGGAAAAAGATACTTGATGGATGGTTGGAACAATTTTGATATTGTAATAGTAATCATGACTTTAATAAGTATCTTACTTGCAGCAACTACGAGTTATCAGCTTGGACCATAAACCACAATTATAAGATCATTTAGAATTGGAAGAATCTTTAAACTTTTTAGAAGAAATAAATCCTTGAAGTCTATTTTTTAGACTTTTCTAGTAACTTTACCAGCCATGGCAAATGTTGGCAGTTTATTGGTGCTTTTTATCTTTATTTATTCAATACTTGGCGTGTATATATTTGCAGATATCAAGTTAAACGGAGAATTAAATGATAACGCAAATTTCTAAAATGTATCAAATGCATTTTTGTTATTAGTTAGAATTTCAACTGGTGAGAATTGGTCTAAACTTATGGATGCATTATAACAAGGATATAATTTATAATATTAGTGTATGGATTCTCCATAATTTATTGACTACTAAAATGCAGGATGTAAGTTAAATTTCAAGTTATTAATCAAACTTTTATAGACAAAACTGTAGGATGTGGATCTTTTTCCTTTCCAATGATATATTTCTTCTCTTTTATTCTAGTAGTTCAGCTAATTTATCTAAAACTTTTCATTGCAATAATTTTGTAAGGCTTTTAAGATACTACTGAGAGAGATAATAAGTTACTAGATTAAGAAGCAAGCGACAGATTCAGAGAAGTATGGTCTCATTATGATCCAGATGGTACAACATTTATGAGTTCCTAGAGTTATGGATTGTTCTTGAGTAATTTACGCGAGCCCTTAGGCTGGGAGGAAGACTATAACTATAATTATCTAAAGCAGCTCAATTACTTGGATGAAGTTAGTTTACCAAAATATAACGAAGGAAAAGATTATTAATTTATGGATGTATTTGAAAGCCTAGCATTATTAATGATAGTAAAGAAGGAAGTCAAGAAATATTTAGTTAGGTATACTCGCAAGGTATAATCCATCAAATAAAAGAAGGAAAAAATTGAAAGAAAGAAGAGAGAAGCAGATTTCAAAAAGAGACATAGGGTTAGAAGACCCACTATAAAAAACTTACAAAAAATACCAACCAATAGTTAAGGATTAGGAAAGACCATTAGTAAGAATGATCCAATAAAAAAAACTAGTGCCAATGATTTGAAAATTAGGAAAAAACCTAATCACGAAACTATGGATAATTCATAAAGCAATTCTAATTAAAAAACTAAATTAGGTACTCGATAAGATACTAATTTAGATGACCTGCTATATCTAGAAACTGAAAAGCATGAAGAGCAATTGTAATAATAACTTAAGAATTTATTGAGTGGAATAACGCCATCTGATTTTACACCATAAGTTAAAAACAATCACACACCTAGTAATAACAAAAATACACAGGCTTAAGATTTTCATTTGAAAACTAAGTTACCAAGGTCAAGTGTTATGACAACTTTTAATGCAAGTGGACTTGGTATGAACGGCATTGGTGAATAGAGAAGTGATTTGAATGAGGAAGACATAGAAGCTCAAATTAATGCACTATTGTAAAATAACTCACTACTTAATGATTTAGAAATGAAACTTAACCAAGAAAGCTAACCATAAAATAATACTGAGGATATATAATAGATTCTTTAATTACAACATTAATAGCAATTATAAATGCAATAATAGTAGTAATAGTAATACTAATAAATGTTAAGTATGACTTAAAACAATAGTTATAACAATTAGACTTATAATTTTACTTAGCAACCTAGGAAATATCCACAAAATAAAATATCACATTCTTCTTATCAGAAGTTAGATGAGCTTAAGTCTAATGCAATAATGAACAGTACATAATAAAATTACAATACAAATATGATACAGTAACAAATATTAATAATTAATTAAAAATAAAAGGATAGCAAATAAGCTCAAGAAGAAATGTATTAATAGTTCATAAGAGAAAATTCGAAATCAAATTACTCAAAATAGTTAAAAAAGCCATAAAATTAAAACTTATCATAATTATAAGAAAAACTAGATAATAGTATGATTAATGTTCCCATAAAAGAAACTTTAGATTTAGATAAGCATCTTTAAAAAAGAAAAATTAAAAATAATACTCCAATACTTTAAAGAAATAAGAATGTGTTAGAAGTAGGAAATAATGATGAATCATTGCTTATTTATAATTGTATAGAAGATGTAAATGAGTTTAACTTCTCTGCTAAAAACTAAAGTTTCAATCAAAGTGCATCCAGCAAATAATAACAAAATATAGCTAGTTATCAACATATTTCTAACTATGAGAATTCTTCAGGTTAAAAACCTCATTAATAATTAGATAGTCTCTATAAGTTGGATAGTACTAAGAATTTAACTTATTAGGATAAAGATAAGCGAAACTTAATGAATACTTTTATTAATATTGATAATAAGAACAATAAAGAGTAGTTGCTATATAATGTCTAAAATACTGATGATATTTTGGGACTCTATAAGATAAACTCATAAATGACTTAATTAAACTAGAATGATTAAGTTATGAGCAAGAGAGATATTAGACAAAGAAAAGGATCGTAAGACAATAGTGACTTAGTGTCAGCCAATAAACTACTAAATGATCTTTAAAGTAATAGCAATGGCTAGTAAGAATATCCTTTTTCAAATAAACACAGTAATGCTCACTAAACCAAGCGATAAATTTTAGATTAAAATTTGGATGATAACAAAACTAACCTAAACTAAACGAAGTCCCCAATATAATCATAATTTGAAGAAAAATTATAACAATATTACGCAACATAAAACCAACTATAAATTCAAGCATAAAACAATGATAATACTACATAAGCAATTTTATAGAAAGGATATTAATTCCCCTCAACTAGACAAAATAATATGTTTAGATTATAGAAGTAAAAATATTACTCTGCTATAAAAAAGAGGGCATTATTAAGTCCAAAATCATTGGCAATGACTGGAGGTGATCACACTACTTAAAATATCGTATCAACAAATAATAATAATACTAATACTAATGCAGGATATTATAAGTATAATTCCTCGGGAAATTAAACATCTAAGAATATATAAGAGCCAAGTAATAATGTTAGTGGATTTTCTGATGCTTATAATATGTAATAAAATATAAATTCAACCTAAATGTATGAATCTTAATTTAATAATTTATCGGTTGATGAGTAACAAATAAAAAGTATAAATACAACTGGCAAAAAGTAAAAGACTTTAAAAAATCATATTCAGAATAATTTAGAGTCTCAAGTTAACATAGTTAAATAAGGTAAAGTTGCATTTTCCGCTCAATAAACATTAGAAGCAAACAAGTCAAACTTAAAAAACTAACAATAAAACCCTAGATAAAATATTACAAATGGAGTATTACTGACAAGTGGTTTCACCTCATTAGAACCAAATTTAACAACCACTTAATAAACTTAAAGCACCAAAACCACAATAAATCAAAAGATTTTATAGAATAGAAGGTAATCTCGAGATTCAATTAAACCCTAAAATCAAATTAATTATCAGCAATAAATTAATTAATAACCAAAGATTAATCCTTAATAACACCAAAATAATACACAATATTATCTAAATCGTAGCTATTTAAATGAAGATAGTTATTAAAAAGAGTAATTTAAAATTCAATAACAATACAATCATTATTAGAATACAACTTAAACATCAAATTAAATTCGTGAATCTTAATAATAATAATATTAAAGAAACTCATAAAGATCTCTGAGAAGACCATCAGCTACAAGTAATAACATACAGAGTAATATAAATTAAATTGAGGGTAATATATCTGCAAGCTAATATTAAAATCAGTAATCTATTTCTAGAGCGGATTTTGAGAGTAAAAAGTCTTTAAGAAAGAAAACTAGAATAAATTACAGTAATGATATGACAAATGACTAATCAAGTAGTATTTTGTAAAAATATATGGATAATTCAATGAATGGAGGGGATGGAGGTAGCAGTAGTAAAGTAGTTAAATACTCAGGAATAGATATTGAATAAAAAACCAATTACATGAAGTTTTTCAATCATCGAATAGACTTATGAAAAAAAGTTTGAAAATTTAAGTTTATAATTATTGAACAATTTAATTTTTTATTATTATAATAAACTTTTTTAATTTAATTAAATTTTCTAAATATAGATAAATGGATTAAACCTTTTAACTCAAGCTTCCATAGTAAATATCTAAGCTTTCTGTCGTATAGCCTTTTCTTTATGATAAATCACAAACACCAGTGTCATTCAGTAAGAAGTCTACATTGCAAAAAGACTTGAAACTTCTACATAAGTAAACAACTGGCTATTTCCCTTAAACATCTCGTTTCCCAAAAAGTTTAGACATTAAAAGTAATTTCCACAATCAGACTGATCAAAATTATGCATTATCTCCAACCTCTTTAAATTAAAATACTTATTATGAATAACCAACCACCAACAACAGCAATAATATTAATAATAACACAATTAATTATGATTATGAGTGGTTTAATAAAAAAGTAAGTATAATGTAGCCTAATAACACTCTAAAAGAAAAGGCGACTATTGAATGGTTTAGAAAGCGCAAGTCTTAAGACACTCAAGAGTAGTATTTACACTCTGGGGAGGAACTAAGTCAAAAATAGCATGTATAAAAAGTTGTTAAAGATTTGTAGAGGCTTAAGAAAAGACTATAATATCATTAAAAAGTGTCAATAAATGAAAGATAAACAAGATAGGTATAAAGTGAAGTGGGGACACATCGATAATTAAATAATAGTTAGAGATTGTAAAGTATTGAATAAAATTAAACAAATGTTACAACCAACAATAATCAGATCAATCGGTTATTAAATATGACATAAACAGGAAATTTTGGGGGTTATAAGTAGCCTATATAGAGAGAGAAATTTCTAGATACATTGAATGTATGTAGTCCAACTCCAAGATTTAAGAGATAATAATCAGATAGAGAATTAAAATAATAGAATAATCATCAAAGGAGTAATTCAAGTAACCAAACATCCCCAATTAGAAATCACTTCAAAAAGATATTAGAAGCTACTTAAAAATCGGTTGAAATTGATGACTCTGCATTATAGTCAAGCAGAGTAATTAATAACAAGGTACAAAATTTTCAAAGAAAAAATATTCATAAGAGAATTAAATATCCTGTTAATGAGAAAGAAGCATATCAGTGTGTGAATTAATTTGTTCAACTATTTAGAAATGATTGTAAATCTGCACTTGAAGAGTCTAATGAATTCTTCCAAATGAAAAAAATATAATTAAAGTCAACATTAGCAAAACTTACAAATCCATTTAATATTAAATAAAACAATAAGGAAGAAATATCTTAAAAATAATCTTATAATTAACAATCACAATTTATTTAAAATACTTAAAATAATTAGCAAACTCAATAATAGCATAAGTACTCATAATAATAACAAAACTATTAAGATAAAATAATGTTGAAAAGTAAAATTCCTTCTATATCATTTTTTGGAAATAACTAACAATAATCAAAATAAAGTGTATAGATAGAATAAAATAGCCAGATTGGGAATAGATTGAAAGATATACCTAGGAATAATTAGGTTCTTTGTAAGTATATTATTATGATAAATATTTTTTATAGTGGATGATTTGCAGAGTTAGTTGAAATATTAAAGAAGTCCAAAAGAAGTAGAGTATTTATTGAAAATAGAAAAGATAATACAAGATTCAAAGAATAAAGTAGTACTTAATTAAAAAGAGCAAAATCATAACTCAATTATAATTGATAATTTTAAGATTTAATAAAATTGAGTTTCTTGATTTTATGATACTATTTTATGGGGTTTTGGGG
>LAST02016598.1:0-13105 GCA_001273305.2 Sterkiella histriomuscorum
CCCCAAAACCCCATGAGATAATATAATATTATATAATATTTTGGTGGTTGAATGTTATTTTTGAAATTAATATAATAATAAATGAAATAATAATCTTGGTCTAATCAATTTCCAATGTAGAATATTGATTGATATTAAATTAAGTTAAATTCTTTTCTAACTCATCAGAAGTCTTCATCAGACTATTCTCCGAGAATCTCATATGGACTACCATCGGTATCAATAGCCTGACAGAACTTAATAGCATATAGGAATTTATCTCTCATAATTTCCTCTGTTGAGTATTTTGGAACATCAATAGCAAAGAAGCAAGTGTGAGCAATTGGGAGAGTTTGATCACAGTTAGTTGGTTGAATTAGTTTAATTGTATGTTTATCTCCGAACTTTTCATCAACTAATGGCAATCTAGATCTACCCCACACAAATTTCAAGTAAAGAGACTTCTCTTCATCAGAGAAGCTTTCAAGTACTCTCCAGAATCTCTTGCAAGTTTCATCATCTTCTGTACAGCCAGAGTACTTAGTGATTGCTCTCAAATGATGCAAGTCAATTGATGGTTTACCGCAGACTTTGTACTCAAGTTCTTTCCATGTGTAAAGTTTGTTTAGGAATGGAGGGAATACCATACCAATACCTTACTTAATAGCTTTCATTTGCTTATCGAATTCATTTAATCTGGCTTGCATAACTAATTAAACATAGTCTTCAGCATTATCTTTAGTTAGTATTTTGTTCTTTCCACCTGGTACAAGTTCGATTTCACTACCATCAGTTAAGCATGTCACGAACTTTTGACTATGATACTCCTCGAATTACTTCTCTGGTAAAGTTTGAGCTAGATTTTTAATACCATCAAGCATTTATAGACAATATGAGTCTATCATGTTAAGATCTGATCTATCAAGGGGTTCATCAATAATTTTCTTCCAGAAGACAGATGGGAAGTTTAGATTCAAAATTTGTGAGCATCTGATACTCATGCCTATGAGTGCACCCAAGAATTCAAACATAGAAATGTGTGATGGTGAGGAAGCTGAAGAACTGGGTATCCATTTATCTCTGTGTTCACCAAAATCATTCTTATGGTTAGATGTTGGAATGAGAAGTGGCAGTGCGTGAGATTGCAATTCTCTGCACATTTCAAAGAATGTCTCTCTGTATGGTCCACCAACATCAATACTACCCTCACCAATAAATTTGGAGTTCCATGCTCTATCAGTACTGTTATTAACCATCATGGGAGCATATTTCTTAGCATGTAAAAATTTGTAACATTATCCAAAAACAGTATATTCACCAGTATGGTCACATTTACCGCTATCAAAGAATCTCAATGCTCTTAATCTATTAATGGGAATATCTTTCTTTTCATTTGACTATTCTAGATTGTTGACATAACTGGATTGATACTTATACTTCACTTGATACATAATGAATTCTTTAGCTTTCATGAAATAGGCATTTAAGCGTGCTGATGCTTCTAGTGTCAACTTAGTGTTGTAATCAATAAATGGTACCAATTAAGAGGCGTATTTGTTGAAGTCTAGCAATATTTGTAATCTTTTGCGCTTTAAAGATTCTGGCAATTTCTTTAGTTTATCTCCAAATCTGCGTTCGTCTAATTCAATAGCAATTGGGTTGATATCCTTAATTAGAACCTCACGGTTTTAATAGCAATAATCTTCAACAAACTTATAAAGATCATCGTCTAATTTTGGATCAAATTTCTTCATTTCCTCGGCATAGTTGGTATATTGCTCTTTAGTTTCATCAAGAATTTGTTGATTGATTGTATATTAGAAATCAGGACTTAAAGTGAATCTTAAACCATAGAAATCTTGAGTTTAATAGTAGTTCTTCAATTCAATTGTTGGCATTTACTCAAAATGCTTGGGCTTGTACCCTTTAGCAATTCTAAGATAAATAATGGGGTTAACATCATTTGAATTGGCTTAGAAATAAGATTCCTCTGTTAGATTAAACTCATCTATAGCTTCTGTCATTTTAGTGAAACTTGTATACCATGGTGTTTTATCTGAACTGCTTCTTACTTTGGTAAAGTCATCAGTAAATTCTTTACCACCTTCTTCAAGATTAGCATCGAGTTTGACTAAATCAACCCATTCTTTACTTTCAATATCTTCAACTTGAGCCTTTATAGCATAGCAAATTCTTGGTAATATTTCTTAATACATAGGGTTCTTGATACAGTCAGCACAATAATAACAGAATTGCTTATTTTCACCCTACACTGTAAAATGAAGTGGTCCTTCTACTGGTGTTTGTTAACAAATAATGCAAACTGCATATTTATGCATATATCTATTTGATAGAAGTTCTTCTTCACCTTCACAACAGACGAATGTGCACTTTGCTCCTGCTTCAACCTTATAGACTTTAAGATGATCAAATCTCTTGATATGCTTAATGAAATCATCTTCCTTCTGTGCTTCAGCGCTATTACATGCTAAATGATGACCATTATGATCCTCGCGACCATAAGCATATACTCTATTTCTGGTAGGATCTTTTTTCAAAGCAGCTAACACAACGGTATGACATGAGCCTACAGCTACCTGTTTTACAATAAAGTCATTGAAGAATTCAACTTTGGTAGGTTCCCAGAATTAAGGTTGGAAAATATTCTTGTCTCTATCTCTAAGACCACATCTACCGAAAGCATTGAAACCCCATTGATACAACTCTCCATCCTCAGTGATCGCACCTGCATGATCCTAGTATACATCCATATCAGTGAATTTAATTGTAGTTGCATCATAAGCTAATCTGCTGAAAACTGATTTATTTTGAACGTTTTCTCCACTTCCTAAAGCACCCTTCGAGTTATAACCACCACTCCATAATTCCACTTATTCGTTGTTTTTCACCAACAAAAGTGCCATGATACTGTAACCAGCTACTACTTTCATTGCCTTAACAGTTTATCCCAAATCTATCTTCTCGAATTTGTTAAAGTTGTTAATGTTCAGTTTTGCTTGCATATTTTAACCAGCACAATATAGTTGTCCTTTATCAGTTATTGCCATACTGAAATCATAACTGCAACTAATCTGTACTACTTTCTCTTTAGTTGGCATCCTAATGTTTAACCAAGATTTGTTCTCATATATCTCAGTTCCCATACCACCAGCATTAGAGATACCCTCTCCTTGCAACTGATCTTTCTCATTGACAATTAAAGTGTGACGAGTACCTAAACTGAAGAATTTAGCCTTCTTATCCCATTTCTTAACAGTGTGTTTATCTGCTGCGTTCCAATACTCCTTGTAACCTCCCTTGTAAAGAGAGCCATCTTCTAGTTAAATCACTAAGGCATTGTTGAAAGACTGAATATCCTTCACTTTAGAGAGTACTTTTTTGATGATTGTTGGTGTTTCAAATTGTCCTTATCCCATTTCAATACCAAGTTTACCGTTGTAACAATCTCCAAAAGCAAAGATAGTGGATGGTCTGCATGGGTAGTGTACATAGACATTTTCATCATAAATATCTAAACTTTTCCTTGCTATTTCCTCTGCAAACAGTACTTGTAGTATCTCCTTGCCTTCGTAGTCTCTGCTGATAGCAACAGCAGTATCAGGCTCAATCTCTGTTAATTCATCAAAGAACAATGTCATCTTTTCAATCTCATCAATTCTAAATTGTGCAGTCATCTTTGTGTTGAAGATCTTATGTGCAGACTCGTAGGATTTCTTAATGGTTCTTTGTTCTGGGGATAATTTGTAGAAGTGGATCAGATACATAAGCAATTTGTACTGGTTGGTCTCCTTTAAGACATCTTTGGCTCTTTAGATCTTCAAAATTATCTCATTCTTCGAGTAAATGCTGTGAACTTCTCTCTTTGATAATTTCTTTAAGTGTAAGAGTTTCATAAGAATTTCTAGAATAAGCAACTGATGTCTGGGATAAACACCGTCAGTAGAGTCATGATAGGTATATTTCTCGACAATACCCTTGAACATCCACATTTACTGCAATTGCTCTTTCAATTTCAAACTCAGTTTATTATAATTCTTCTGTACAGATTCTAAAATATTAAGGATAAATTCGAATATCTTAACTTTAAGTTCTGGATCCTTATTGAACATATAGGCAAGAATTAGGAATTATTCAATGAGAGTTTGTAAAATATCTTCCTTCAAGAGATCTTCAGGGCATTATTCTAAGAAGATCTTTGATACTGAGAGCACAAAATAAGGATTTGAGAATTTTGTAGCTTTTTCTTCAGAACTAAATTGTAAACGGATGCTTCTTGTTTTTTCATTCTTAAGACTTTTAATTAGCTCTTTAGAGGCCTTGATAATATCATCCTTAAATAACTCATCTATAAATGGTTTGTACTCTGGTACTGATTTACACTTAACTACGATTCTTTTCATTAATTCGTTGATCTGCTTGACGAGTTTTTTATTTCTAGTGTTGAATTGCACGAATATGGCTTCATTACTAATGATCTTAAGGAATTATTTAAATTATTATTTTCTCTCTGGGCTGTTGATCATCATTGATAATGACTCCTCAAATTTAATGGTAAGTATCTTTTGCAACATTCTTCTGGAATATAATGTGAATAACAAGTCGAGTGATTGCTGATATTCATTGTATGCGTTAGACTCTGTGAATCCTTTGACAGATTTGTAGAGTGCCTCAGCAGATTATTGCTCTAACTTCTTTCTCTCTTTTAGTTCAAATTTAGCACCAACACCACAGTCTTCTATTACCAAATCCATGACATATGAAATCATCTCATCTCTATCCTTTTGTTCTTTTTCTTTCTGTCTCTTTTACTTCTCTTCTTCAGATATTCTAGATTTAATCATTTCTGGCTTTTTATCTGGACTATTATTCTAGATATTTGTGTCAATTTACACTTTCTCTTCTTCCTCTTCATAATCTTCTTTATCATCAACTTCATTCTTTTCCTCTTCAACTTATTTCTTCTCCTCTTCTTATTCCTCATCTCTTCTAAGTCTCTTGGCTTCTTCCTCTTCTTGCTTCTTCTTTTTCTCTTCATCTAGTTTCTTTTGCTCTTCCTTAATAAGACCGTTGAGTTTACTGGTTAATGCGAAGTCTGAATCGATGTTCTTAACTACTTTCAGTACTTTCTCATAATCTAATCCGATATACTCACATATGATTTATGCCTATTTTTAATACTCAGCTTCTTGCTTTTAAGCATCTGTCAATAGTTCCTCTTCAACTTCTATAACTTTCAGATGAATTTAATCAACTTAGAACTTCTGAATAACATCATCAAAGTCTTCCTTATCAATGAGCACTATTGGCTTGTCAGTGATGCCCTTGGCTTTTCTTTCTTACTTCTCGAGGAATATTAAGTACTCTTCTAGGTTGAGATCTGAACTTAAAATTACTTCGGCTTCTGACAATCTCTTGATACCCAATTCAGTATATAAATCAGTGCTACTAATCACCATAAACTCTGGTGTCTTGATTCTATCGTCTGGAGAATGGAAGCCCACCTTCATTTACATATCAACTATGTTTTCAAAATTAATAGCACCCACAAGATCATAGTCCAAATATTCCTTTTGAAGTTGATTAGAGTTGTAGCTAAAGAATACTTTATCAATTATTACTTAAGCTGATAATTCTTTTAGTTTGACTAATGTAATTTTAGATTCACAAGCAGCTTTTCTGATTTCAAAGCATTTCTATTCCACCCAGTCAAGTTGCAGTGTGATGGGTGTTTTCAGAACCTTACAACTCTCCTAGAACAACAAATTAAGGAATTCTTAGAACACATTGTTCATTTATGGTTACTTCAAGAAATCAATGAATTATTCTTCTCTTTCATTAATTAAGCTAAAGATAATCTTGGTGATAAGAACCTTAAAATTTAGTTCCTCAATTGACATTTTTTCGGAGTTAACTTTAGAGAGATTTAAGATACCTTCTTAAATAAGTTTTAACATAATATCCTTGTCCATTAATAAATCTTTGATTGGCAGTTAATTGTTTCTTCTTTAGTTAGTCTCCATTAGTACTAGTTCTTAAGGATCTAAAATCAAAACTTCGTTGTTATCTTAGGAAGTTTCATTTATAAAGAGTCCAATGGCTTTATTAGTTTTTTATTCAAAATTCATGGTGGTTCTTGGCACTTTAAGATTCTTTTTGGCTTAATCATCTTAGTCTTCTATCCATTAATCACCGAAACCAAGTAAAGCTATTTTATTTTCGTTTTTATCTTGAACAACAACACCTGTTGTTAAGCCTTAGAGTTCTCCTCCGAATAAACTCAAAATAGCATCCTTCTCTTAGAAATTAAGATTCATGATAATTTTAATGGCATCTTTAAGTTCTTATTCATGTAAATGTCTCCACACTGAGTTTTCAAACATTTTTCTTAACAAGTTAACTATTGCATTAGATACACCATACATACCTTAAGATTCAAATTTTCTTGCCCAAATCTTGTTTCTAATTGCAATTAAATAGTTAAAGAGTAGCCTTGTGAAAGAGTTAGATTGACCAAGTTTACTCTTAGTAACTACTTTGTCCAATAAAAGAGTTTGATAAGTTCCCGCATTATTACCACTGGTCATGATTTTAATACTCTCTTCAAACAATTCTGGTGGAAGTATGTTAATTAAATGTTCGAATATCTTAATTACTAAAACCTTAAGTACTGGAGTTCCATTACATAAAATACCTATGAGTGTTCCAATACGTTAAGGATGAGAGATATTGAATAAAATATGAGAAGCATAGGCACTGTTAGTTGATACTGAGGCAATCATGTTGATCATTTACAGCATTCTGTGAGTGAAGATTATATTGTAAAAATCACTAAACTTTGAGAGTTCATATTCTTCCTTGATCTTCTCTTGTGCAGCATGTTCATTATCAATATCAATGAATGCGCTGTCTTTCTCACCTCCTTCATACTCATTCCCATAGTCTTCGTTACCATATTCATTACCATAATCGCCATTATCATTAACAACAACAGCTGAAGCAATTACTTATTAAAATTCACCTAAAAGACTACTGTCTTTAAAGTATGTGCCAATCTTTTTGAATCTATTAACTAATCTTACGAAAATCTTCCAGTTTACACCATCAAACTTTTAAGCAAACTCAACAAAATTTTGCAATTCTTTGAAAATTATCTCGTAAGCTTAACCAAGAAGAGATAGAGTGGCATCTACATCTACTACAGATTCAATTCTTTCTAACGATGGCATTAAAGATTATTTGTTGTTATTCTTGAGCTTGATTTTATCAGCACCATCTTATGGTTTAAGTGATTTTCCAAGACTGGTGACAAGAATAAACTCAAACAAGTCCAGTACCTCTTTACTCAGTTCGATTTTATTCAATAAAGAGAAGTCTTCTTTCCTGTCTTGTTCTTTAGTTCTGGGCACACCATTAGGTGCAGGCTCTTTAAATAAGAATTAGTATTCGAATTTAGATCCCCATAAATTCTTGATTTTATCAGATTCTTTGTTGCCGTCACGTAGTACTTTGAATATCTTCAACTCATCTAATTATTTGTGATCATTAGCACTGTAGTCCCATTTCAAGGCATTAAGTATTTGTCTAATTTCAGTCTCATTTTTACTTTTGACTAACTTCTTTTGAAGACCACTGATAATTTGGAAGAAATTGTTTCTTGCTTGTTGTTCTTACAATTTACCACAGCCTCTGATTTCATCTAAATAATGGACTAAGTGGTTGGAGTTGCCTCTTAGAGAGGAACAGAACCAGTTGATCAAGTCAAATAAATGGGGAATTTCCTTGTTCATTAAGATGCCAAGTAATTTCAATCCTGCTACTCTTTAAGATGCATTTAAGTAGACAGTTTCAACTTATTTCTTAAGTCTCTTGAGTGAAATGGCAGATTACAAGGTTGCAAGTACACTACCACTAAGTGAATCGAATACCTTACTGGAACCAACATTTTCCATGGATTTAATGACTCCTTTACTTTGTTGCATCATTCTCCATTAGTGTAATTTCTTTTTCCATTCTTTGTTATTTTTTGGTTGAAGAACTTTTTTTGTGTTGTCATTGGCACCTTATTCATCATTAGGAACAACACTCTGAGTATCAGCTGTGTTTACTGAATCTTAGTTTTGCTCTTCCATCATTTTATGCTTTTAATCAGCAATATCAGCAGTAGTTCTCATCAGCACAACTTATTCATCCTCATTATCTTTGTTTTACTCCCATATTTCAGGAATGCTTAATCTAAGCAGAAAATCTGCTTTTTCAATAATTTTCTATGTGATAATTTCTATATCTTTCTCAAGTTTATCGTAGTCTAGCATACTTTAAGTTTTTTCTAAACTTAAATCGTCGAGATTCGCACTATTTAAAGTTGTATCAATTTAAACTGAATCATTAAGTGGGGGGTCTTCTTGTTAAGAATTTGAGCCTCTCTGTAATAACAGTTTCTATTTCTTCTTTTCAATGGACTCACTGATTGATTTCTTAATATCTTAATAGAATGTTCTCATTCTAGAAGCAACAGCCCATTACTTTTATATTTAATCAAATTTTGGATTTTACTTGAGCTGTTATAAAATTTTCTGTTCTCTCTCGACTTTATCCTCAATATCCTGATTAACTTCTTATTCAATTTGGTATTCATCTACTAAATACATAAAGTCTTAAGTTAAATTTGAAAATTTAATCATTGGTGCGAATGAAGCTCTAACCATTCTCTCACCAGTCATACCTCCAACATTACTCCAAATAACTGTCTTTGAGAAATTCTTTTGTAATAGCTAAATAAATTTGTCTACTTTAGGTTAAGTATTATCGTGTAGGATTGCGAATAGAACTTAATCGAATGGGGAGTTTGATAGTGACTGATTATTCTCTTGTTTATCTTTATCTGAAATGTAACTCAAAAGATCTTTGTCTAATGTAATCTCTGTTAGTTCTTATAGTTTCTTGATAGTTCTCTTGCTGAATTGATGTAAGAATCTGTTCTCAAATCCACCAGAGAATATTTTGCTATGTAGCAATAACTTGTAATTCTTTTCTTCATCAGTTTCTTTGTCAACTTTTCTTATTCTTATCAAACTGTATGAGAATCTACCGATAAGCCATGTGCATGATCTTAGAACTTAATCAAGATAGTCATTTAATGATAAAAGCTCAGATCCAAAACAAGGTACTATTTCTATTTTAATACCATAGCAATCTGGCACTGGATGATCAATTAAGTACTCTAATTTTAGTTTCTTGATATCATTATATTCAAATTCGATTCTAACCTCATTCTTTGATTCGATAACTTATTAAGTATGGGTTGTTGTATCACTTGATATTCTATACAGATCATTGTTCGATTTGGGATCTACAACTCTGATGCTTTTTAAGAAATCCATAGGTGGGAATTATGATGCTGAGGAATAAGTTAGATAGAATGATTCTGCACCTTTACATTAGATTGTTACTGGTTCTTTAATTTGATAAACATAAGGGTGTGGAGTATCAACAATAAATGTTGGTTTTAAAACCTTTTCCATGGTCTTTTCAACTGCTTTTATCTCAACGAAGAATTCACTAAGCACATCAATCAATTTAATGATAGAGTTTGAGACTGGTGACATAACAGCAATGTCAACTTCCATAGTTGAGAATGTACTTACATACAATGACATTAGGGAATAAATATTAGTAACTTCAGACAATATTTTTTAGCAAAACTGTTTACACATAACCTCTTAATGCTTACTAGTTTCCTAGTTTTATTCTGACTTTAAGTGTTAGTAAAACCGAACGAGCAAACCCTTAAGAGCAGATGTGATAATAGAGCATTATTGAGACATTAAATTGAACAAAGTAATAACGAACTTTTCCATATATTTCTTTTGTTAAAGATTCTAGTCTTTGTACTCAGTGTAAAAGACTAGGAATTTCTCACAGAATCTATAAATAAATTGGAATACAGCTTATTAAAGATCAGTTTTAGTAAGATCAAAATATTAATTTGGAAATTTGGTGCTTTCAATAGCCTCAAGAGCCTGATCACTTTATATCTTCATAATATCGTGCAAAAGCGTAAATAATTCATTTAAGTTTTACTCATTATTAATGAGTTTTCTAATGGTTTCATGTCTTGCAAAATTAGTAATCACAAGTAAAGCATATTCTCTGTTTTTACTGTTAGTCAAATCAGTCAATGACTATTTCAAAATGCTGTTAATTTCAAGGAATGAATTGTAAATCATACCTAATCCCATAGACATTGAGAGAAGGCACTCATCATAAATCTCTTTCCACAAAAGCTAAATTTCAGGTGTTTAGAACTCTTTATTGAAACCTTTTTCAATAATTCTAACTACAGTGTTCTTGAATTGGTAGTAAAAATTGCTGTAGATTGTCTCATCTTAAATTATATCTTTAAGATCAATCTCGCAAATTGTTAAGGAAATTAAGTTGCTCTTTAGTACTTTTAAAGTGAAGTAGAAAGAATATTGCTGTTCTAATGTTTTGGTAGTTTTTGGTAAATCAATCAAATTTGAGAATGATTCCAAAAGTTCGCTGAGTTTTGTGAAGAAATATGGTGTTAGATTTGTGCAGAATGGAGACTTGAACTGTCCGAGCAATCTCTTAGTTGCTTCTTCATATTTCTTAGGGTTCCATTTAATCTGTGGTCTTTCACGTTCAAGATTATTTGAGGAGTCAGCTAGTAAACTCATGATAAGGAATTTGTTTTCATCGATACTAGCCAAATCAATAGGTTGTTCGGCCTCCTCCTTCAGGACACTCTTTATGGGTTAAATACCAAGAGCGGATAATACATTATCCATTTATCGTTCTTTTACAGACTTAGTTGCAGGAAGGTCTTTGTTTCTAATTGCATTGATTCTTCTCTTTAGGTATTAGATCTGGAACTCTGACTCTTCTTTCACAACTCTCTTGAAGTTTGGACAGATAAATGAGTACATTTCTTTGTCCTTTCTGTTTAGATACCAGAGTCTGTGGTTGAAGATATCATATGTTACAACGCCATCTTACTCTGATGCAAGTTCATCATCAATTTTTGTTTTACTGAGTCTGATACCTGTTGCCAAATCAAAGAAGTGCATGTTTCTTTTGTATACCATCAACACTAGCTTGCCGTTAGTTACAAAACTTGCTCTTTTTAGCATAATTCTTGGTTTTTGAACAGCATTATCCTTATCTTTCAAAAGAGGCACTTGTTTCACAGGTTTGAGTTTCATGTCAGATTTGGACAGTTCAAATACTTCAATAACGTATTGATACTAGGTGTTATCATCTGACTTTTTCTTTGGTGCAGCTGGATCTGATGGATTTGGCTATTAACCTGGTTGTTAAGCTTAAGCCAATTGCTGCTGTTGCTAAGAATCCTACTAGACTTCCTCTTTTTCTTCCTCTTCTTCATCATCTACAAAACATAAGTTACAAATGAAATGTATATTTTACCTTTTTCTGGTTTTTTGCAAGAAAGTACATAGATATAGTTACTATCAGTAAACATTGGGGTGGTGCCCATGTATCTATTGTTTTCCTTGTCATCCTTAAATTCCATGTTGATTGAGTTAGTTTTGTCAGATACAACTTGTTGATCTTGAATCTCATCCAATGTTAATGGATCTAATATGTAGAGTGGCTTAGATGTTGAATGTTGAGATCTGACTAGTAGCTTGCCATTGAAGTACAATAACTTGCACTTCTCACTGATTCTGTAATTCTTATGTGCATATACCTTACCAGCCATTTGATCTCCACTCTCTCCAGTACCAATCTTAAAGAGTCCATGCTTCTTAAGATGAACATAGAAGTATTGTCCATCAGTAGTGAATCCCATATTTTAAGAGATACTTTTATCTGCAGGAATCAATTGTTGTAGATAGAATAAATTGATATCTTGCTTTACTTTCTCAAGCTCTTAGAATAACCTTGGGTTCAATGCAGTCTCTTCAATGTCAAAGTTTATTCTTCCAATCTCTTCTGAAATGTCAAAGTTGAGCTAATGCTTCTCAATGACATTTATAGCGTGAACGAAATCTTCAACGTTGGCTCTCATGATACCGATAACCATGATCATCTTCAAGGCAAGTTCCTTAGTTTCAAGGTCTTTATGTGCAGCACTCTCAACAATCTGAGTTAGGAATTCTCTTGCTTCGTTAATGGATTGATCTGATACGAAGAAAGTTTTGTCAATTCCATATAAAGATAATGGAGAAGCATTTCTAAAGTTATCATATAGGTATTTGAGTGAGCTTTTGAGAATTTATGGAGCGATAGTTTAGATCTCTTTCAGTAAATGTATTGAGAACTTCAATCCACCTTAAAGACTGAGTTATAGTGCCTCAGTACTATCCTCTTAGGAGTTTTTCTCTTCAAAGAATCTTCTCACAAAGTCAAAGAACCCAGCACCCTAAAAAAGATATTTTTAACAAAAAATTAAGATACTAACCTCTTTCTTGGATTCCTTATACTTTTCAACATATAAGTTGTAGAGGATGAAGAACTTCTTTTGTTGAAGAGTTGTAAAATCAGTTACTTCAGTTGGGCAATATACAGTGAAGTATTTCTCAAAGTCTATAATGTAAAACATGGTTAAATGGTGACAATAGATATTAGGGATGATGTGAATAGGCTGACAAAAAGGTCAACACCATTTTTTCACTGGTATCTTTGACACTTACTTGGTTCTTTAAGGTAGTCGATGTTAGCATCTGCTGAGGAGAATCCAGCTGTGATGTTCTGATGTATCTCTGCAATTAACTTCTTTGTCAGAATGTCTTCACAGTGACTGTTCACTTGATTGTTGTTTTCCTTTAGACATGTCTCGATCTCAAACTCACCGACGATCTTTTCTTTCTTAACTTTATCAAAGATTAAGTTTATCAGGGCAGACTCGAAGAGGAACTCTGCATTCATATGGAAAGTCATCTCTTCGGCTACTTCGTTCTTTAAATGGCCTTTGAAGGCAGTTTTTAAAGATTAGTTTCCCATTCAAGATTGATATTGTTTGTAAAATATCTTTCTCGCTAAATATATTAAATATATTAATTATAAAATCACTAATAGTGTATCCATTTATACTCAGACTAAAATAATTCTCATGGGGTTTTGG
>LAST02016599.1:0-12370 GCA_001273305.2 Sterkiella histriomuscorum
CAAAACCCCATAAGAAAAAGTAAATTAGTTTTTTAAGAAATCATAAAATTATTTGTAAACTAATAATCATTTAATAAATTTAATCTTTTTAATTCTCCTGTCTAATTCACGATATAATCTATTAAGTTTTTCCCATTCATTATAAAAAGCTCCAATTTCCTATACTCCAACTCTTAAATCTCCAAATTAATCATATGAAAAGCCTGATACTACTCCACTCATTTCATGTAAAAACTTCCCATTTTATCTCTTTTTATTTTAATAATCAGTATTTATAGTTGAAAAGCCTTCATCAATTTCACATTTTTCGCCAGCATTCCCAATTTAATGATAATGAATCCTCATTATAAATACCATACTTTCTAATTAAGCTCTATTAAGTTCTTCTTCTTTGATTAAATCAATAAAATACTATTCTTCAACTTATTCACTTTTTTCCTTATTGAGGATATAAACTGTGACCTTTATTATATCTTTGAATAATATATTCCAATGTGTATAATGCTTCTTTCTTGTTATTTCATTTGGTTTATGTTGTACACATATGAATCTCTTTCCAGTAAATATTATCTAATTTATAGTGAAACTATACATTTTCTGTATTGTTTCGGACTCTAATACACTTAAGTTAATGTCATTTAATATTTAAAGAGCCAATGCCTTTTTCTCATTATAAGCTTCTAGCTCCATTCTAAAACTGACAAATCTAGGTAGCCTTACTTTATATTATCTCACTTATGATTATTCTTCAGATAGTTAATAGTTTAACCATCCTAGACAGTATGCTGATCCAGCATAGAGATTTTTTGGAACAAAAGCAACTCCTTAATAAAGCAACTAGAACCCAAGGAAAATATATCCATGATTTCTTGAGGATTATCCAGTATTAAAAATCTACCTAAGGTTGCCTTATTATCTACCTCTCTACTCAAATTGATCGGTATTATAGTTAAGTTCTTTAATTTTCATTAGTTGTTTTTTCTTTACTTCATAATTTTGCTTCTCTCTTGATAAAATCTTCATCCAAATTCTATTTTAAGTATCTATTAAAGCTAAAGGCGAACTAAAGCTATTAAGCTCTCTATTTGCTTAATTTATATCGTCTTCAAATAAATCTTTGTCTGCAGTTAAATTTTCAAACTAAGCATCATCTTACGACTGAGAAGCTATATAAAAGACTCCTCTTTTTAAACTGTCTAATATTGATCCAACAGGACTAACAACAGCAAATATTGTATGTTTAAAGAAGCTAAATCCACCTTTTACAAATTATTTCAATCCAATTTTATAAGGATTTTAAAATAGGGATTTAAAAGCATATTATAAACTGTTGGCAGTTTCTCCTAGGTTTCCAAATAATCCCATTGATGAAACAATTTCAAGGAATTACTAATGTGAATAGCATTAATAAATATAGTGTTTCTTTATTTAACTTAAGAAAATAGGCAAAAGCAAATGTTAATGTGTAATCTTATATTAGCTAAATTTGAGTGAAACGTTCTTTAAGTTACTTAGTAGTACTATAAAGAATTTTAATGTTGGGTTCATCGTAAACTCTCTAAATAGAATTGGAGATGATTAAAAGGAGAAATTAAGTCTAATATCATTGATAAAGAATTGCTCAAAGAATACTTTTTTCTATACAGAAGAAGAATCTTTCTTTTCATATGGTTTTTTCAAATCTTTAAAGGTTTCTTTTATTTTTTCTATTTCTTCACTTTCATCATAGGGATTTTATCCAATTTGTTTAAAACTTTCTTAATTAGTAAATCGCTTAGCATGATTAAATATATCAAGAATATATTTGTAAAATTCATCGCAAAAGTTTCCATCAAGACTTAAATCAAATGGAGCTAAATCTAAGAAGAAATATTTATAGTAATAAAGATTTTCAATAGCTTAATTATCTAGAGTATGCATTTTTAGGACAAATTATCTGGAGGCAGTTCCAAGTTATCTTTTTAATATTATGGCATCATTTTACCTAACTAGTTAATTATCTATTTAGATGCTATCCATCCTTAATGATATCTTTTTATTCTTGTTGGTTTATTATTTGCTAAATTTAAGATTTTCTACTGATATATAAGCAATTTCTCTTGCTTAACTATTAATTATGGACATTCCTAATTTTGATAAATGAATCTTTAGCTTTGTAGTTGTATCTTTAATTTTTTGCTCTTCTTAGTTAGAAATTAATTCAGTATGAGTCATTGCATTTTGGGCATTCATTATTCTTACACATTTCATAGTTTTTTCATTTATAATTTCTAAAATGAAATCTCTATTATTTTTCTTATCTTTGAGAATAATTTTCTCATTTTTCTAGATATGATCAATATTGTATGGACCCAAATAGGTATCTTAAGATTATGAGCAAATTGATATTGATATTAGTTTATTTCCAAGAGGATAACTCCATGCAAATGATATTATATTAAAAGGCTTTATAATATCAAAATCGTCACTTCTACTGTCCTATTGAGCAACTTTAAAAGTTGTCTTTGTTAGATTCTCAATTCTATAAGGTGGAGAATATGAAATATCACTAATAACAATGAAAAACTGATTATTTTCCTCATTTATCAAGACATTGACAATCATGCATTCATTGTCAAAAGTTGATTTTAGCCTGATGTTAAATTCACCAATTTGATCGATTCTAAACCTTCCAGAATATTCATAGTCCTCTAATTTAATGCTGACATAATATTCTTTTAAACTATCAGTCCAATGGAACACGCTAGTCTCTTAAGGATAGATCTTAAAAATTCTAAATAATAAATTGGTTAAAATTAAAATGCTTACCCATTTTCTTCACATTCTGATTAGATTGCATAAAGTGTGTAAAAAGTCTTATTAACGAATGTATATTTCGAGTTAAATGTGATTAGTTTAGAGAATGAGAAAGGATAAGGTAGATATTAAACTTGAGAAACTATTTCAAACACACTTTATTATTGTTCGTGCCTTCTCTTATCTTAAATACTGATTGATTCACCTTATAATTTGTTTATATCAAACAAAATATTTGACCAAATGGAATCACTAAAAAGTTAGAATAAATAATTTGAATATTACCTAATTTTGATTTTTAAAGACTGATTTTCATAAAATTATTCTTCTACTGGACTTTCTGAGAATAAAATCACTCTTTTTAATTAGTCTTTATCATTTAATGGTGTATCAAATAAATTTGTTTTTGTTACTTAAAGATAATTTAGGTTTAATACTTCTTTTTATACTAAAAAGTCATGATAGTTTATATACTGAATCGAGTTCTTTGAAATCATAGTTTGTTTTTCAAATTTTTATTAGATCTGATCAATCTCTTATTTAATTTCCTCTTTAGAGTATGTTACATCATCCATTAAGTTCTTTTGCGGCATAAATCTGACACTCTTTTTTGAAAGTTTAGTATCATTTAATTTTTATTATTATTTTTCTTCTTCTTTTTCATTTTATTCTTCCTCCATTATTTCTTATGCCATGTAAATTGTAGAAACTCTGTTAATTTCTTCGTTTGTTAATGCTGAAATTAGACCTTGATTAAGATCATCATCAATCTTATAAGATTCCCAAGGTTTCAGCCTACTATGACCATGAGGATTAGATCTACTTAACATTCCGTGCAAATTTTTATAATCAATTTCTTATTCCTATCTCATTGTATGACTTTTTACAGAAGAAAATTTTGCATGGGATTTTCCATCCTTTACAGTTTCTGTTTGAAAACTATCTAAGCTATTTTTCCTTTCCATCTTTTAAGAATCTTTCCCATTATCATCTTATATACTTCCATCAATCTCACTTTTATTAAATTTTCTTATAGATTCAAAGTCAAAGTCAATATTTTCATAAGGTAAATCATATTAATCAAAAGCAAAGTTTTCCTATAAAAAATAATTATCATTAAGATATTTATACTTACTGTCGTCATTTATATTTATAAAGGCATCTAAGTATTGTTAAGGAACCAATATTTTGAATAAAAGCTAATATGATAAAAACCTTAAATAAAAGCGAAATTAGCGCATACATTGAATTAATTTTGAAACTTTGAAGTTAACTAAAATAGCATTTTCTTTTATTTCAAAAATCTAAATTAATTTTTCCCAACAAATTGAGATGACTATTATTAAGTTTCCCCTTCTCCGTTATCTTCAAACATTGATTTAATATAATTTTCTTTTTCTATTAGCTCTGTCAATTTATAGTCATCATCCTCTTCATTTTTTAAAGTTATAAATGTCGAATTTTCATACCCAGGAATACACAAAGACATCTCAAAATTTCCTAAGGGATTCAAAAACAGTGTTTGGTTTGAACTGTTCATCTTTTATTCAAGAATATAATGTTGCTTATCTTTATAGATTTTCTATTAAGTGTCTGATAATTGATAAATCTAATTATCTCTTATAATATTTTTAAATATTAGTGACATAGTAACTGGTAGCAAATTTTGAATCACAAATGGAGGTTAGATTTACAAATACTTTAAAGATATAAATTCTGTTTACTGTGTGTTGAAATCGATATAACTCCTAATGCTGTAAACATTCTAGTTGAGCACCATAAACAGTTAATCATTTTTCCTTTAAGAAATATTTGCATTGAGAATTTTAGATGATAGTATAACAGGTTTTTTCTCAAAAATTTCTCTGTCATCTTGTAAAAGAGAGGCATCTACTACCTAAGTCCATTCAAATAAGGTTTAATCTTTTCTATTCGCTTTATCAATTGAAAGCATAGGCCTCATTCTTATGGACTCAAAACCACAGGCTTTCAGTGGAATAATTAAACTCTATTCAGGTTAAATAATTATATCGTGCTAGCCAAAATTTCTATTGCCATTTTCATATAATTGGTTATCATCAAATGAACTTATCTCTTACTTTTATATCAAGCTTTTTTAATTTTAAATAAGTTAGATTTCTAGAGGGATTTAAAGATTATTAGTTATTTGCATTGGTGATCTAATGATTAAGTGTTTTGATCCATGTTTAGATATCAACTAGCATATAATATATACTTGCCTTTGCTCATCAAGATAAATTCTTTAACAATTTAGATTTTCAATATTGATTTCAAAGACTGAGCTCTTCTCAACATACGATTCGTTTACTAAAATTAACTGTAGATAAACCTTTTTAGGTTGGCCTCTTAAATATTTTAATTTTTCTCTTCTATATTTTGAGACAGGTCTTTTCTTTGAAGGAAACATACTAAAAATTTCAGAATTTAGATGTTCATCAAAATCTGAATCATCGTTGTCTACCTCTACATTCATATCATCCTAATTATGATCCTCATCCTCTTCTTCCAATATTTTTGTTTCGTCAAGCATTGATTAATTTTAGTAAATATTTTCTTAACTCATTTCAAAATCCAGCTCATTCAATTCATCTGGCTATAACTCAAAAAAAGTTGGCTAATTTGTAGTTTTAAACATTAAAAGTTCTCCAGTACTATTCTTGATGTAGTATTCTGAGGAGGAAAGCTTCATATCATTTTTTATTTTTCCATAGTTATCTTTCTATCCTAATTTTTGGGTTTTTAAAGCTTCATAAAACAATTGTTCTTCATTTAGAGTATTTTAAACATTAAATATGGTATCATAGAGTGCCACTGAGAAATTAACATTAATTGCTTCATTCACTTTAACTTAGACACTTTTACTTTTATTTTTGGTATTTTAAATAATAAACTCTAAGATAGTTTTTTCCACTAAAGGCTCATAAAAGTTTAACTTCTAATTAAAGTAATATATTTCAATTTAAAGGGTTCCTGAAATTAGCTTATTGTTATTGATTTAATCTTAGATATCTAGAGATGTCTTTCGTAACTCTACTGAAAGCATAGGTAAACATAGTTCATCTTTCATCATATTTGAGTCTCCAGATTCCTTTATTAAAACAAAGTAAAATCTTTTCAATTTTAAGGATAAACTACTCAATTAAATATTCTCTCTAGTAACTATTTGTTCATTTTTCCTCTTTTTGATTTTTTATAAATTTTATTAATAATGGTTAATAACCTAGGTTAATGGTGCAACTTCCTCAACTATATTTTCAAACATGTTCTTGATAAAAAATATCTACCTGAGAGAGAATTCTATTTCTATGAGACCAATAGAAATAGAATTACTAACTTACTAAGTTTACATTATAGTTGTAGCATCTTTTTGAGATTAAGAAAACTTAACAATAAAAGGATGGACAAGAATTATCCTACCAAGTCCATGTTCACTATTTTGGTTTATATTTTTACTATTATGTTCTAAGAAGATACAAATATTCTTAGCTAATATATCAAGAAAATTTCCAGTAAAATATAAATTAGGCATATGCTGCTGTTTTTACCTATTTGAAAGTTAAATTTTGACGTTACTCTCAATTATTAAGTTATATGATTCTTAATTTAAGTCTTATTATTCAAATTCATCTTTCAAATTCGAGCTTAGCATATGAATTAAGCTATGAGATATATTTTATGATAATTAATGCTCAAGATTATTATCTTTTTTCTCTTTGATAAGTCCAATTGATATTCTTACTTATTATATTTCTATTTTTAGACTTTTGCTTGGCTTAGGTTATAAAACTTAATTATTTTAGCTTGTACTACCTATAAAGTTTTTCATTAATTATCTTTTCTTTCCTCTCTTTAAAATATTTTTGCAGCTATAAACACTTTTGACTAAAGCTGAAATCATCTTTGAATTAATATTTGTTACTGTAACTTCAAATTAATTCAGAATGCATTCTTAGTTAAATTTGTGATCTTATATAAACTTAAAACCAAATTAGTTAATTTCCATTCCTTCTCCGAGGTAAACAATATTTTGCTCTTTATTGTATTTTTATTGTTAAACAATTTTAAACTACTTAAACTCAGCAATAATATTTGAGAATAAATCTTCCTCCTCTACAAATTTCAAAACATTCAAATTTAGATCATTAAGCTCTATTTTAATTCTTTCATAATTTTATGAAGTTAGCAAGTTTTCTTAATTAAAAAGCTCTTACGTATTTGATTGCTTTTTTTGAAATGTATCTATAAAATCTATGTCTTATTTATCCATTTCGAATTATTATAAGATTTACTGCGATTAGTTTCTGTTATAAAGCGTAACAAAGTTATCTTCATGATCTTCAAATCCAAGTCCAAATATCCATTCAATTGCTATTTATCCAACATTGAAAGAATCAATAGCAACAAAATTATCAATAGCTTTGATAATATTTACGGTCAATTAACATAATCTAACATATTAAAGTTTCTCTTATATCTGTTCTTCATTCAAGATTTTATTTTTTAATTTTATATTTTCTGAGCTTTATTATAAATTTTAATCTTTTTAAATTATACCTTTAAAGCTTTCTATTATTTCTAGAGTATCATCTAAATGATGTTCTACCAAATTTGCAAGTAAAAGAATATAGTTCTCATTCATTGTTAAAACTATCTTTTATAGTTCAAAAGACTATAAACCAACACTTTAAATTCCTTAAAATTACTCGGTTAATATTAATGGATAAATTGCATCTTAAAATTATGACTTTGCAATAAATAGTAGCATCTGTTCAAACTTTATTGAATTATAATCATCTTCATTATTATAGTTAAAATCTTTGATTTTTAGATATAAACTGTTCTTATTATCTTTCATTGGTATTTAAATATAACTATTTGACAAAGACATTTTGATTTAAGTTTGATGTTTTAGCTTTTCTTCCTCTATTTAAATACTTCTTACATTTTGTGGTTGTTAAACTTCATACTTATTTTTAGATTCTTTTATTTAAGTAATTTGTTTTTGTAATTTAATTATTGATTATGATAATGTGTTAACTAATTTCATATCAAGTATTAATACCATCAAATTAAAGTTAATATCGATCTTCTTTTCTTTTTATTATGTTTTTATTTGAAGTTCCATCATTTTATCGTATTCATCAATAGCCTCTATAGATTTTAAAAATAGTTCTTAATCGTTTTAAAGAACTCTTAATTCTCCTAATTATACTTTCAAATTTTATTATTAAGAATCAATTTGATTGCATATAGAAATATCCAATAATTTCACATTTGTAGTTTCTTTTTTTACTATAAGTTTACAATCTAAACCTTCCCATTAAACTTTGATATTTTACTCAAAAGCTTCTTATTCATTGATAACTTATCTTTATTAATTTACTCTTGATTATGATTTAGGAAAATCCATTACAAGAGTTAGGATTATTTTATTTAAAAGGTTTTCACTCATTTATAATTCTAATAATCCTATCTTTGCTATCATATTCTTTGAGATTTTATCATCCTTAATTTACTAGCTTAAGGTAAGATTGACAAATTAATCACTTTCGGTATTTATTTACTCCATCATATTTATTCTATCTTCATCTTCTAAATCAAAGATTGGCTTTTTGTGAAATAAATCGTCTTTATTTTGCATGTTATCTCTTGGAGATCTTTCCTCTTATATGTAATCTTCATGGTCATAATTTTGAGATTTTAATATCACAGATTGGGACTTCTTCAAAACTGATGAATTGTCCATATTTATTAAAGCTATTTCATTGAGATTAAATGCTGTATGTTACTCATTTTTGTACGAGAAATGAATTACACCAAATTTTCCGATCTCAAGATATAGAAAAGGAATACCTTTATATCTTACATCAAATTATAACTAATCTTTCATCATAAAGTTTCCGAGCTTTTATTTTAATCCTTGAATATCTTATTATAGATTTGTAGCTTCCAATAAATTTAGTTTGAATTTATTAATCCAAAATTCAAAAATCATTTTGCTTTATACTAAGCTATTCTTCTCTTACTAAATCTTTTTGATTTCCGGTTCTCTTTTAGTTTCAAAGTTTTTGTCTAACTTTAGCATTTAAATAATATCTTAGTCAAATACGTCCTATGCATCAAAGAATTCATCTTCGTCAGATTCGCTCTCAACTTAATTTAATTGAACTTTATTATTTGATTGAAAAGCACCTAAGATCTATTTAATATCATTTGTTGAGTCATTCATAGATCTTGATTAGAGAGGTTATTATGATAAGGAAAGATTATTTTAGCTTTTTTAGTTATTCATAATAGTTTGCAACATGAAATCTTGTTCTTTATTGTTTTGCTTATTTTCTTCTTCCATTTCTTACATATCAAAACTTTATCTATGAATTCTGCTAAACTCTCTTTCATATTGTGCTTATTATTAATTGATATGTTCAAGATATAGTAGATCTCTTTAAACTTCAAGAGAAATTTATTCATGATACTTTTTTATATTATCAATGAAATGCTTTAGCTCTTTTAACTCTTTATTAGTTATCTGAATGTCCAATATATTTAAGCCTGCTTATACTAAAATCTTTTATTCAATCTTTGTATCCTCAAGTTATATTGTCTATTTTTGAATATCGAAATGAACATCAGTTTTTTTCATTATAATGAACCTGTCATACTCTGTTTGGTTTTCAATAAAGTTAAAGTTTTCTAATTGCTAAAAGGAAGGCACATAAAATAGGACTGAATCATAAATAGTCAAACTATATTCATCCTAAAATTCAAAATTAAGCTGATCTTTAATTTGTGGATTTTCTCTTATTAATTACCTAGTAAGAATATTCCTCAAAACATAATGTGATTGATGAGATAATCCATTTTTAATGACAATATTGCCTGTTTAGAATATTAGAAATTTGCTAGCATCATAAGTAGTATTATCTGGGATGAGAATCTCAACACCTTTGAGATTGCAACAAACAAAAATCTCACTCTTTTTAAGCATTTATTTGACTTAATCTTCAGTCTTTTACTTGAATTATTGTAACCTCGAATCAAAATTTGCTTCCGCTGAAGAATTCTGTACTCTACTAATAGTCGCTGTATTAATAAATGTTTAGGCTCTTGAAAGGAGTACTCTATTATAGAAGATCTAAAGAGGGCTCATATAGTAATCTATTTTGTACTGCTGTATTTTTTCTCCCTTTTTAGTGACATTTTTCGTAAGTAATTAAAATACTAAGAATGGATTCTATATCTTTTCTCCAGAAAGAATTTGTTCATAATCCTTGATTAAAGGCATCCCGTTGTTTACGTTTGTACTAGCTTCTTCATCTATTTCTGTAATTTCTGAATTAAAATCATTTAATCTTAATCTAGTTGTCCTCTTTTTTATTTCTGATCTATCTAAATCAGTAGCCACTTTTTATTTCTATCTATCAATATCCTTTTTATATAATGCTCTCGAGAATTTCTACTTATCAATTAATTTATCAATAATCTCTAAGTTCTTTATATAGCATAAAGATTATGATTCTCTTTTGTTTGATACCGACTGATAGAAAGTATCTTAAATTTGAATCAACATAAAGTATTTGCTGTGACTACCTTACTTTTTACTAACAAAAGCTATATCAATTTTTGGTATTGTGAGACTCATGTGACTTAGAGTTTTTACTCGAAAACCGGAAGTTCTAAAATCAGAAATCATTGGAGATAGAGTTGATAGTTGATTAGAATCAACATTTTGAGATTACATGCTCGATTCTGGATCGTCATAATCTTCTTCCTCTTCACTATCAATATCTTGGTAGCTTTATATCATATTGTCGAATTCTTGTAGATCATTTGTACTGGCTTGAGAATCAGAATTAGCAGATGAGCCTTAAATATGACTTTTATAATAATTCTTGAAAGAACCAGGTATCCAACTTTTCCATCCAGAATTATCAATTTCTTCTTATACTTTTTATTAGCCCTTCTTTTCTGCCCTTTTAAGAGCAATTACGGTTTACTCTGGCGTTAATTTGGTTTCTAGCCTTTTTATTCTTTTCGCCAACTCTTCTTAATTTTAGAAGTACAATTCCATAGATTAAGAGCCTGTTTCTTATTAAGATAAACTAGCTGTCAATGATCTTTATGAATAGCCTTGTCTTTCATAGTAGTCATTAAGTTATTGCATTACATATAATTCAGAGAGCTCTAACATTTCATGCTACCTTTTTTACTTTAATAATTTTTCACGTTTAGTCTTTCTTATGTAAAATACAGTAGAACTAATTGCGTATTTCCAATACAATTCTGCATTTCCTCTCACAGGAATATTATAAGACGGTCTAAACTTAAAGTGACGGTTTTCAGTCCCTCCTCTTGAATGCCAAGAGAAGAATTTTGTAAAGTACTAAACATCTTTGTATATTTCCTCATCAAGTGTCAATTATAAACTTGAAATATCGATAGCGTTAGTAAATTTTGGAACTTCTAAGAGGGTTTAAGGAGATAAATTCTTTCTAAATCTGAACTTTAGATCACAGGGTTAGATAATGAAGACACTATTTGAAATCAAGTTCTATTAAAATTACTAATGCTTTTTCTTCAGACTATCAACAAACTTTTTCGAGTGATCAATATATTTTTAAGCAGACAAATTCAAGAAATCTTTATTATTGTGCCAGTTCTCTTTCGCATTAGAATTCCAATACAAAGCTAAATTTTAAAGTTCAAGACTAGAGTAGCTTCTCTACTCCATTCTTTTATCATCAATATTGATAAAAACTCTCTGAAAGTTGCTATTAGTCATTGAGTAATTTATTTGATTACAAATAATGCCAAAATTTATCATTTAATCCTTTCTACTAACATAGCTATCTTCGAATCTAATATGAACATTTTTGACAACAAGTTAGAGATTTTCAGTGATAATTTTTGTTAATCTTTTCATATAACTCTCCTTCTCTTCGATTTAATTCTTAGAAACATTCTCTCTGTTTAATGATTAATTTTTCTTTAGAAAAATTAATATTAAATATTAAAGCTTACCTTGATCTGTTCAAGAAGCTCACTAACTTTAGCTTTTTTGAGTTTCCAGAGCATTCTTTTTGTAAATTCAGCATCATAGGTCGATGTAGACTTCAATACTACATGTATCTCATCTAAATTAATCTCTACTGGTGAAGAGAGAATTTTGCTCCATGGCACATTTATTCTAAGGTTCTATATATACCCTCTTACCACCTTAACGGGAGCTCCTAAAAGCGACATAAATATGCTCTCAAGAGCATCTTTCTTAACTACACAGTTTTATTTCACTACACATCCATTCCATTTATCTATCTCAATATCTTTTGCAGTAAAGTCCTAAAAATGTATATGATAAAATATGAGTTTAGTTGGAATTTAAAATGTAAAATATTATCTTTGGATACATACCTCGATATAAGTACCGAAGGAATCTACGATTATGTTTTTAAAAAAATTTGCGAACATAATTAATAATTATAATAATTTTTATTTATGATTATTTATAAATCCCGACCAAACTCTAGTTTATAATTCCTCTGGGGTTTTGGGG
>LAST02016600.1:0-13497 GCA_001273305.2 Sterkiella histriomuscorum
CCCCAAAACCCCATAAGTAAAATTGCTTAAAAATAAGAAAAAACCATTAATTTAGATTATTCATTGATATTTTATTTAAATAAGTTAGTATTTTCATCAATATAAATCAATTTAAACTTTAAATGTTGGTATTATTTTCTTAAATGATTACTTCTACAATTGGTTACAGATTTGGTTTTATTACTAGCATGCTATTGTTTCTTAAATCAAAAGCATGAAAAGATTCCTGACTCTCTATGTATTCTCCGGTCCCTCCCACTGAAGCTCTTAATTTAGCTATTGGCTAAATAACATTTATTGGCAGTAAATCTTATTGTTAAACTGATCTTATCACTTAATTATTACTTTAGATATTTTCAACAGCATTTTATTGTTAAATACTGCTTCTTATATTACTTAAAACTTTTGCAGAGCTATTGCTATCTATTTAGGGATTTAATATTTCTTCTAATTGTTATTGTTGTTATTATCCTTTTTCTTCCTTAATAAATTCCTCAGTAATGCTATGATCCTCTTAATAATTAATTTTATTTTCATCATTAATAGAATTATTTTGTTCATTATATTCTAAATTAATAATTTCATTTATTTTATCTGTACTCAATCTTTGGCTTATTTATAAGTTAGATTAAGTATGATCCCTTTGTGATATTTATGGACTTTATATGTTTGAGTTTGAATCCTATTAAATTTTTGTTTCATTTATCTTCACTAAATTATTAAGTTTAGGTTTTTTCTTTTTTATATTATGAGAATCATTGATATTTTAGGATTTACTACTTTGACTAGAAGAATCTCCAATTGAATGGCTTTTAGAACAATCTTCTAAAATTTATATGTTTTCTTTTCCTTAAATTTTATCATTTATTTTGACATCCATAGTTGAATGTTTAACAATTTTATTATCAATCATGCTTTGCTTAGATTCAGGTTTTAAGATTTATGATAAATTTTAATTCGTTTCAGCTTGCTTATCCTATTCCATATTGGTTAATTACTTTTTCATTCTATTTTTTTAAACAAATAATTTCATGTGCTTTACAGATTCATTAGCTGCAGCTTAATGAACGGAAGTTAGTCCACCTAACTAGTTATGCTTGAAAATTACTGATTTTCTTCTATCTTAGATTTTTTATACTTCTTTTACTGCCAATATATTATTCGCTTCTTTTTAAAATTTTAATTTGTTAATGTCATGTTCTATCTTTTACTTTATCTCTTTTTATTTTTATCTAATCATATTTTCGTCATTTCCCATTAATACAATTACCTCCTATTCATCTTTTTTCATTTTTTCATTTTCTCTTTAAAGTTAATCTATGACAACTAGCCTAAGAGCAAGAGCTTCTAAAACATCTAAGAACATATAATCTTCAAAGTTATTGTAAATTGGTAAATCTAAATTTGCTATGAACCTATCTTATTGATAAGTTTTATCTTTCATCTTTTCATCCCAACCTAATGGTTTGTCAAGTGTAAACAAGAATTCTTTTAAATGGGATATTTTCATAAAAGTGGTAGCATTAGGGTCATATTTTGCCCATGAATTTTTGAAATTATCTAGAGTATCTTGATTAAAAAGCTTTTACTCTTTCTGTTAGGTTTCTTCATATCCTTACAATATAATAGCTATGAATAAATTCAAGAAGATCAAATTCACAAGCAAGATGTAGCTATAGTAAAATATATAACCAACAGGACCTGCACCACAACCAATAGGAAGGTATCCATTGTTCACGTAATCTTAATATGAAGGATTTTATATACATTAATAATCTATTGTTCTTTCTCGTATTGAAGCAGCCATTATTTAATCCCAGGAATCTCCAGTGGATATCGAAAAGAGAGTTACAAAAGCATTAGGAAAAGTTTCATAATTTAAAGTATCTGTAATTAAGCCATTTCTCATTATATCACCAAAAAGTATTACTCCGACAATCGAATATAAATAAAGTAATAACAAAAGCAAACCTCCTACATTAGCAAGAGCAGGGATCGTATAAATGAAAGAGTTAAAAACTGTTTTAAGTGTTTTAAACTTCTTTACAATTCTGAAAATTCTAGTAATCCTAAAAGCTCTAATGATAGTTGTTGCGCCTCCTAATTTTACAGATGAAAAAGAAGAAAAGATTAAACTAATTATAGAACCAATTACAACAATAAAATCAAAGATATTCCAATTATTACTAAAATAATTCTTGCCAATAGCTACTATTTTTACAAAAGCCTCAAATGTGAATATAAATGTAAAAATATAGTTTAAATAATCAGTAGCATATTGCACATTGCTTGGTTAATTATAATACTTAATCATTAAAACGAAAGTGTTAATAATGATACATATCAAAATAATCTTGCTAAATGTCTAATTCTTTTATAATTTAAAACACAATATTCTAAACTTATTTTATGGTTTTAAATGAACCTTTAATGGTTATGTTTTAAAAGTAATGATCATGGTATCTATCCATTATTTTTAACTATCTGTTAATAAATTATTACCTCCTATATTATCTTTTTCTCTATTAAAGGTACTTATCACCACACCGACAAATAAGTTGAGCATAAAAAATGATCCAACTATTATAAAAACTATGAAAAAGAAGACCCAATACATATTGAAATTTTTTCTTTAAATCAAATCGATATCAGTAGCTTAAGTACTTACATACATAATATCTGACCAACCGGAAGTTGTTGCCATTTAAAACAGGGATTTCATTGCCTCAGGAATGTTATCAAAAGACCAAGGCTTATTCTTCCAAATTCCTCCTAAATTTATGCAGGACCATTTATCAATAACTTATATTTGCAAAGATGACTGAATTTAATCCATTTAACAATAGTGAAATTTTCCTTTGAAAAAATTTACTGCAATTATTCCAAATATTAAAAAGAACAAAAGCATTATGATTGTAACATTAGCAATTTATGGAATGGCTTATATTAAGGCTTTTACTGCAAGTTTCAAACCTTCATTTCTGCTTACTAATCTAATACCTCTCACAACCCTTAGCATCTTAAAAGTCTTAAAACTACTAGATAGAGGTGTCAATGATATAATAGAAAAGATTATAATTGTTAAATCAACTAAATTCCATGAATTCCTCATATAACTTTATTTTCCATTTCTTATAAATCCAAAAGCAATTATTTTAAGAAGGCATTCTAGGCAAAAAATTACTGTGGTTAAAATATCAATGATTTCTAAAATATGCTGGAAATTTGAATTTGGATCATTCAAAGGCCTTTCAAGAGCAAGTTAAACACCAGAAGCAAATATTATTATTATGATAAATATATCAAATTTTGCGTTGGTTACTAGTCTATGTATAAGTACTCTAATTTTATTTGTTTATGTAAACATATTTAATGCAATTCCTTAAGGTCCATTTGCCGTTTCATTTTATTGCAAGAAGTTGTTTGGTTTTTTCCTAGTAATAGGTGATAAATTCATATCTGATTATTATATAAGCTGCTTTTATGAGAGCATTGAATCATCTAGTTTTTAATCTTTATTTGAATTGTCATTAATAAAACTTCTTTTTGTAAAAGCAAGACTTTCATTAAGTTTATATTTACTTTTCTTCTTTTTACATTTCTAGAAGATCCATTCAAATTTTGTTTTTAAATTATCCCAAAAAGACTTAATATTGCTTATATCTTATACACTTTCTAATTTTTCTTAAATATCTTAATTCAAGGATTCTTCATCAAAATTCTCAAGTAAAATTGCCAAAAATAAATTTAGTAGAATTTTCTACCCGAAAATGATTAAACTTATGAAGAATATTATTGAAGTAGCACTGCCAACTGTTCTATAACAATCATAAAATATTGCTGCCCATCCATCATTTGTCAAAATAATAAATACAGTTGTAAATGAATTAATTAGATTATCGAAGTTTGTATTAGTGGACAAACCATTATCAGGATCATATAACCCATCTTCATTAAATTTAACTCTATTAGCATATATTTCTAAAGCCAAAAGTGAATAAGTAAACATAAATAAAAAGAGCAAGACCGAAAATGTGCTTACATCTTTCAAGGTCCTCATCATAGTTTTCAATAAATTTTAAAACTTTTGCCAAGATTTAGCAAGCTTAAATATGCGAATTAATCTAAAAGCTCTTAAGGCTGTAATAGCTCCATTACTTTCAGTATTTACTGTTACAGATATCATAAAGTCTATCATACTTGAGATAACGACAATACAGTCAAATATGTTAAAAGGGTCCTTGAAATAATATTTTATACCAAGTCCAATAATTTTTATAATCAATTCTGCAACAAAAAGAAAAGAGAAAATTGTATTAATAGTATCCATAATGCTTGACTACTATTTATCTATAGGATATCTATCTAATGATAAGTCTATTGTATTTGCGACTATAAAAACAGAGATTAATCGTTAAAAATTCTTGTTTATTGTAATCTTGTAAAAGAATCCATAATAACAATTTTTAAAGGATCTTTATTCGATTCTTATTTCTTTTAAAGATTTTTACATATTTCCTGTATTTTATCTTGATAATCGCAAACTTAGTTTTTATTAGACAAGTGATCTTAGATTGGTGTGTTAATTCTCATTTTACTTATTTTTGTATTCCTATTTTGCCTCCTTTAATACTTAATTGAAATATTATTCTTTAGATGTGAATTCTTCCTACTTTTATGTCACAAATTTACTCAAAGCAGACATCATTTTGTTTGGAGATTGTTGCTCATTAGTATTTTCTTTTTCTTTTTAAAATTAAATCAATTTTGTTAGCATCATTCCATCTGTGGGTTTAACTTTTATATCATTCTTTTATAGTAAACTTCTTTTTGCCATGATTTCATCAACATCTTTATCTGTGTATTATACAGAACCCTACTTTTAAGTATCTTATTCATATTAAATATTTGGACTTAGTAATAGAGAATTATCCTAAATTTTCTTAGATTCTTTAGATTTTACACTCTCAATAGTAAGTTAACTATCATTCTATTCTTAAATAATATTTATACTTTTCTTCGGTTTTTGTTCATCAATATTGATTTAAGTAACATTTCTGAATAATTTATTTAATGTTGAATGCACCTAATTTTACTATAACTCCTGAACATGTTTAACTTCCTCTTTTTCTTTCTTTAAGAAACTTATTTGTCTAATCACATTTTTCTATACGTTTTTCTTTTTTAAAAAGCTGAAATCTGGACCCTTTTATTCAATTAGTGTTGGTTCATTTTGGGAGGGTGTTTTTTATTCTGCTTATTAAATAGTATTAGTGGCTGGATCAGACTTTTAAATTTTGTCAAAAGATAATTACTGAATATTTAATGTTAAAGTTTTGCTTGATTTAGATTTTGAAATCTCTTTATCCTATTTTTAATCTTAAGGTTTTGTTATATAAATTTGAGGACTATCGTCAATATTTACTTGTTGTTTTTCTATTTATTAATCTTAATCTTATTATTCGACCTCTTAATATGACAAAATCTCTTGCTCTAATTCTGCTTTTTGTATCTTAATAAAAGCCTAAATTATAACAGCAAGAATCAGATTCATCAGGAAGAAGGATGCAACAATGACTAATACTATACAGTATAGAGCTGCAAGAAAAGGTATTTCTGAATCCATTAAATTTAACATAATTGGGGTCCAAGCATCAGTAGTTACAATCTAAAATACAGTTAGTAAGGATGCTCCTAAATTATCAAATGTTGTAATTCCATAGTTAACAACTGCATTTCTATCTAAGTTTTCATAACTTAAATCTATATTGAATTCAGATGGATTTCCACAGTATTATCCTGATGGACAAATAAAATTTCCAGACTCTGAAGTTGAGCATACCCTTTGCTCATTTTCCACCTACAACCATATACTAGTTTACTCAGGATGATTCTAATATCTACATCTATTATATAACACTCCATTATATTAATGAACTCCCAAAATTGCAAAGAGAAGGAAAATAAAAGCTAAAAATATTGCTACGTTGAAGAAATCTGGTAATGATTAAATTAAGGCTCCAACTAGTTTCTTCATACCTATAATTGTTTATTTTTAAATAATTTCAATTTTACTTGGAATAGCATTGATACTTCTCAATGGCCTTAACACTCTCAAAACCCTTAATGATTTAAGTTTAATAGACTCTCCACTAATTTCAATTAAACTATTGTAAATTAATATTTATTAAATAATTTTACCCTGTAATTACTACAACAAAATCTATGATATTCCAGCCATCTCTTAAATAAGAATTTTTACCTACTATTAACCCAAGTCCTACTATCTTTATACCACATTCAAATGTAAAAATGTAAGTGAGAATATCTCCGAATTTATCAAGAATTTAGTTATATTTTGAAGTTGAATCTCTGTCATTATAATCGTACATAGCAAGCAAAATAGAGTTTATGACAATCAATAATAGTATAAATGATTCAAAAATTCTATAAAACTGATATTAATTACAAAAAGTATTACTTATTTTCAAGTATCTTTATGATACACTTTCTTAAAGGATTTCTCAAAGAAAATACATATAGTGATCTTTTATCATACATTCTTTTGCTTTATCTTAAAGATAAAGATGTTTTTGTGTTTGATGTATTTTTCCCGGGGCTTTATAAATCTTCATACATAAAACTACTAGATTAATTTTCTTGTTAAAACAAGCTTACTGGTAGTTATAATTGATCTTTTTCAAACTCTAAGTTATTATGAGTACTTTCGTGCAGTCCATTCATCTCATATCCAATATCCTTTTTCTAATTTTGTTTTAAACTAGATTTGGAATAATTCGATTTTGATGACTTTTCTAAAGTTGACTATTTTTTGTTTATTTTATTATCACATGATTTTTATGAATTTAATTTTATTGGTGATTGCATTGTTTATTTGAGAGGTTATTCATTCAATTCTTCTTAAATTTGTTCGTAATTAATTTTATCTACTGTTATTTGATTTTAGGATGCTTAAATTTCTTCAATTTCTTGATCTTCTTTTTGTGTTTTAAATGACTTTGGGGAATTAAAATATGCAGATTTTATTGTTTAGTAATCATGCTAAGCTATGTTTCCTATTTCTTAATCTAAAACTTAGCTTTTAGTATGTGACTACCAAACTTATTTAGCTCTTTCAAGTTTTTGTTTCTATTTTAAATTAATGTTAAATTACTATTCTGTATTATGAAATTACCTTTTATTCTGAGCTATCAAGTCAACTCTAGTTTATTTTGTTTAAAGAAGATTAACTCTAATTTGCATTTCTGTTACCTTAGTTTATACCAGCTGAAAACATTTTTAATTTTAAAATTATAATATTAATAAGAAGTTTAAAAATCGCTTTATAAGGATTCTTTTAAAAATTATTTTTATTATAAGTGAAATTAAATCAGTATTAATTTTACATTGCTTTGATACTCAATATGAAATAACTTGCTACATAATTTTTGATTAATTGAATTTATAAATGCGCAATATTATAATAGTTAATTTAAAGTATTCCCGCAATGTTTGAAGGACAGACAATTTTCTACACTGATCAGCAACTAGTTGGATAGGATGGCCAAAGAAATGCTTATTAAGATCCAAACTAACTTCCTTTTGACTAAGCAGAGCTTAAGTTTATGCATTTCGTGTTGGAGACATAAGAAAGAGAGATTTATATTTATAGGTAAGTATGAGTAATGAGATAAAATGAAATGATAATTTACATTTTATGAGTTTAAATGCAAATGCTAATTAATTTTGAATATAGAGAGCAGTTGTAAAGTAATGCTAATAAAGGTTAATACTTCTTGAGAGTAAATATGGATGATCTAAATAATTTTGATGACGAATTGAGCACTATGGTTAGAAATCATCCGTCTGAGTATATGCCAGTCGTAAGAATAATTAAAGCATTGTTTAATTTTGTTTTAGTTTGAAACTGCAGTTCAGCAAGTCTATAAAACTCATTATTTTAATTAAGACTTTGAAGAGGGAGAACCATTACCTAAATTTTAAGTTTAAATTCACAGTGGTGAGGTACCTCGTATGCTTCGTGATTTGTAAAGTCACTTAATTGGAAAATTAGTAGTTATCCCAGGAATCATTACTAATGCTACTAGAACTCAAATAAAAGCAACTATGATTACTTATAAATGCAAGAACTGTGGACATCAAAAGGTTGTTAAGACTGGATCAGGTTACGGTTCTCATTAATACCCAAGATAATGCGATAATCAAAGAAATCCAGGAATGGACAAATAATAATGCAAACTTGACAGCTACTAAGTATTGACAGATGCCTGTGAATATATTGATTAATAAACTTTGAAACTTCAAGAGGCTCCAGAACTTGTCCCTACTGGAGAAATGCCCAGAACATTTGGTCTTTTATGTGATAGATATCTAGCTGATAAAGTAACTCCAGGTAATAGAGTAAAAATTGTAGGTATTCTCAGTATTGTTAACAAAGGCTCAAATTCAAACTCAAGCAAATAAATCAAGAATTATGTACAAGTAAGCTTCATTAGAGTTTTAGGAATAATGTCTGAAGTTAATAAGGATGGAGTTAATACAACAGGATTCGCTTTGCCAAATATTTCAAATGAAGATGAGGAGAAAATTATAAATATGTCAAAAGATCCAAAAATCTTTGATAAAATCTCAAAAAGTATTGCTTCTGCTATTTTTGGTCATCCTGACATTAAAAGAGCAATTGCTTGTTTATTGTTTGGTGGATCTCCAAAAAGATTACCTGATGGAATGAGACTAAGAGGTGATATTAATGTATTATTGCTTGGTGATCCCTCAACAGCTAAATCTCAATTCCTTAAGTTTGTTGAAAGAGTTGCTCCTATTTCTGTCTATACAAGTGGTAAAGGTTCCTCAGCAGCAGGTCTCACAGCATCTGTACTTAAGGATGCTAATGGTGAATTTTAATTAGAAGGAGGTGCTATGGTACTTGCAGATGGTGGAGTAGTATGTATTGATGAGTTCGATAAAATGAGAGCACAAGATAGAGTAGCTATTCATGAAGCTATGGAACAATAAACAATATCAATTGCTAAAGCTGGTATTACAACAATTCTAAATTCAAGAACTTCAGTTCTTGCTGCTGCAAATCCAGTTTTTGGTAGATATGATGATTTGAAACACGCAGCAGAATAAATTGACTTCTAAAGTTCTATTTTGTCAAGATTCGATTGTATCTTCATTGTTAGAGATATCAGAGAAGAGGGAGCTGATAAAGCGATTGCTCATCACGTTGTAAATCTTCATACTACTGGAAGAAATTTGGCAGAAGATCGTAATGCTGAAGTTAGCATTGAAGACTTAAGAAAATATGTTACTTATGCAAAGATGAAGGTATTCCCAAGATTATCAGAAGAGGCAGGACAGATATTGTAAGATATGTATGTTGCTGATAGAAGAGCATCTAAAGACTAAAAACTTTCAAAGAAGAGTACTGGTATTCCAATTACTGTTAGATAATTGGAAGCTATTATTCGTTTATCTGAATCAATAGCTAGAATTAGTCTATAAACCGTAGTAAAGAAGGAACATGTAGAGGAAGCACACAGACTTTTCAAAATTTCTACACTTCACGCTGCCCAAAGTGGTATGACTGCTAAGACTGTAGAAACTCCAGCTGAGTTGATGCCAATGGTAAGAAAAGTAGAAGAAGCAATAAAAAGAAGAGTTGCAATTGGAACTAAGATCTCTTATCCAAAGTTACATCAAGAAATGATGTAAAAATTCGAAAATGCGAAAGCAATAGACTATGTAAGTTCAAATTAAAATTTCTAACTTTTTTTAGGCAATCATAAGCATGGTTAAAAGAGACGAAATGCAGCATCAAGAAGGTAGAAAAATTCTTGCAAGAAAGAGATGATTTAAATATATTTTGTATTGAGTATAGTGTTTTAATGTGTTAAGTTATTTTTTCTATAAATTAAATAAGCAATTTAATCATAATTATAAATTAGTCATCAATTATTTTCTTCATTCTCTTTAATATTTTCTTGAGATAAATCTGATTTAAATGAATTTTGATCTTCTTCTTCCTCTTAAATATTTGAAATTTGTTATAGAGTTTTAACATTACTCTAGGATGGTTTTCTCTTCTTGGTTGAAAGGTATTTTACATACCAACATTAATTGCATAATTTTAGATAAGCCTATATTTTGTCAATATTTAGATAACCATGTTTTTACTTTCCACATCTAAAGTTTTCTTAGAAAGCATCAATTGGTTTTACAGATTTTCTTATACCAAGTTCTTTTAGATATTCAAAAAATTTCTCTTAATTAATTGCGATATTTTCTTTTTCTTTGATTACAACTTTTATTAGATGTTAATTAATTGGTTATAAAAACTTTTAATAGTCCTCTGAGCATTTCTCAATGATATACTTATTAAGTCTATTAAGCACTCTATATGATTTATTATCAAGATATTTAAGGTTTCTCTTATTAAAATTATATGAATATAAAGTATCTGCTTCTAAAACATGAAATGTAGTCTCCAGTCTGTTGTAATCAAGAATGGTAAAATATTTTTGGTACTTATCGGCAAAAACCTTTTTAAATCTGTCTCTTTAATCAGGCTTTATATCTAACTTTAAGCGTTAATTTAAAATGTTAAAGAACTCTTCTGCTAAAAGATATTCGTTTTCATTCGGACTTTAATCCTAAGTTTCATAATCATATAACTTATCTTATACTAATTCTCTCAAAGTTAAATTAACTTCTTTTAATAAGGTGATAATCTATACAACTTAAGTATAAGCAATAGCTTCATCTTCTTCACTTGTGAATCTTCCTCGAGATCCTAATAAAGATTCAGTTAAACAGTCTCTAATTGTAGATGTCTCCTGCTTTGATAAAGTTTAACCTCTTGGGATGTTTCGTAAGGTTTATTGTGTTAATAATTTCGTAATTTTACCTCCATAATTAGTTTATCTACGATTCCCTTTTAAATCATCGTGGACTGTTAATTCTAAATGTTCTCTTGGTATCTAACTTACTTTCATTGTGGTGTGTTTATGCACAGAGGTTAATTGGGATGAATGGGATTAGCTTTCACCATCAACCTCGACAATGAGGATATTTTTGTCAGTTTCTCTATATTGCTTTGATTTTTTAGATTAAGAATTTAGATTGTTATCTAGGTATTTTTCGTAAGAAATTGATAATGTGTGGTTAAAGTGTTTATCATTTGGGGCTTAATTTTAATCATGCAATTAAGACTTAGATCTATTTTAAATGTTGTTATTAGCTAAGATTGTATACTGTTTTTTTATATCAGTTTTGGGTAATTGCAGCCTTTATTAAAGTATCGAATCTTTGTTATTATTTCCCATATAATATGTATTAGACCTGCTTTTTAAATTTTAATTTGCCTTTTCTAGTATTTGCTTTTACTACAAGCTAACATTATTGTCTAATGTCGTACTTATTGTCTAATTACTTTTCTATAGAATACTTTGATCATACTTTTAGTTATCCATGATAGAGCCTTATTCACTTGCTAAGAAGTTTGAATTGTATGTAATGTTCTTATGATATTGGTTTAATGTGTAACCTAGACTTTCCATAGGGGAATGTAAATGATCTTATGATTTGTTCATTTGTTTCTTTTTAGATTCCTCAATACTATTCAATAGTACATTATGAGCCTCCTCTACCATAATTACTTCTTATTTCTTCCTCTTATACTTTTGCTTCATAATTTACAATTCTCTTCCAATGTTTTCTATCTAAGATTGCTAGCTAAATACAAAGGCTTCCATTTATGCTTTCATATTGGTGTAATCTGTTTAAAGTGTAAATAAACATTTAACAACACTCCCATGATTATTGAAATCTATGTCTTTTAAGTTTACAGGAATGTTACTGTTGTGCATGGCGACATCAGTTTATACCTATACATATGATTACATGAATGCTTATAATTACCTCAGTATCTTGTGTAAAAATTTGCTTTGTGCAAATGCATGCTTTATTGGGAGACTAATATAAATGTGCATCTGTAATTTGTGATTTTTACTGTTGTTGTTAAGAGATGTATGGAATATCTTAAGGTGAATATCTTTAATCAGAATTATTAGAGTAGGTTCTCGAGGGTTGAATATGAAATGGTACCTCATTGTTCTCTTCTTACCACAATGAGCTCTATAATTAATTTTATTAATTCTTAAATCAAATCTTTGGAAATTTGTTTAATATTATATATTTCTTCTATAATATTATTATTACTACTTACATTATGATCTAAATATTTATTAGTTTATGTGGGAGATGGGTGACTAGTAACGATTATCTTAGGTTAAATTGTTGGTTCAACCTAGTGATTACTTATTTAGCTAATAACCGACTATTAGAATTGGTGAGACTAGTTGATAACACTCTAATTAGTATTGTACCTGCTTTACTAAGTAGATAATTACAATGGATTGTTATGACCATCATACAATAGATTGTTTTCATTATCATCTTGATGAGTAATTTATTTTTTATATCTGTAATGATTGTTTAAGAATTACTAGCTACTGTTAATATCTGATAAATTAGTATTTTACTTGTTCATCTACTAGTAATTTAAAACTGCATTTTAAGGTATCTAATGATTTCCATCGATAATAGTCTATATATGTATTAAAAATAAAATGATTACTAACCTTATATCTAATGTCATCATTTTGTTAATATATCATCTAACTATTTTCTTATCGAAGCTCTTTGATATTACTTATTGCTGCTTTTTGATATTAGTTCAATCCTGTAATTTATTAGAGTTTTACATTTTTGACCACTTTGGATGGAACTGAGCCTTATTAGTAATTAACTATAAATTTCTAAAAATTATGGGGATGATTATTTTATTATTTTGACACTATATATTATCTCTGTTATTCATGCAAGTTTGGCTTGTCAGTTGATCTTCGACTGTTTTAAAATATTTGATTTGGAGAAGAATCTCTGGTTTAAGAAAGACGAATATTTCTCCTATTAAACAATCTTGTATTATTAATTTTATCGGAAACAGCATCTGCATTATGATAGTTTTATGGAGTATTTCTTTCTTATATATGCGTAGTTTGTTTGTTTGGTAAACGTGTATATTTATCAATTAGTTATTGTTTTTAATAAAATGCTGGATTATCTGATATTTTTCTATTCCCAAGCACAGGTGTTTGAGAGCGGAAGTTATTCTCTTTATAAGGCAAATCTAATTGTGCATTATTAGTATTTACCTCATATTTCTTCTTTGTAGTATAGTTTGAGAGAGTGTCCATATATTAACCACTAACGCCTTATTTCAATTATTTATACTGTTCTGTTGATTTCATCTAACTCATTTAATATTATTCCTATTAAAAAATTGAAAAATCAGGAATATTTTATAATTCTAAAAAACTAATGAGGAGATTAATAATATAGACATTTTGTTTAATATTATTTACTGCATAATTTTATAAAATTATGTTGAACGGGGTTTTGGGGTTTTGG
>LAST02016601.1:0-11584 GCA_001273305.2 Sterkiella histriomuscorum
CCAAAACCCCAAAACCCCGAAATTGTGAATAAGATATACATCAGTAGAATTCCAAAATATTATTTTAGTTTCTAGTTTGATTTATTTCAATTATAATTTGCAAAGAATTATATTTATATTAATATGAAGAACAAAAATAGTCTTTAAGCTACAGATAATAAATCAAAAATTTAATCTGCAGCAAGATTGGGATAAAACAGTAATAGTAATATTAAAAATACTTAGAGTAACGGTGGCAGCAAGAATAATAGGTAAACTTCAAAGGATAATTAGGATTTAAGAAATTCATAGCAAAATGTTAATAATAATGCTGCATTGCTAAATAGTTAAAAAGACATAGCTGGTAATGTGTGGGGTTAAGATTATTCCAAAAACAACAGTTAAATTTAAGGTTACCCTAAGGACATAGGCGGTAACCTACACAGCCAACAGTAGCTATCACAGTTATAATCCAACTAATATCAATCATAGTAAAGAATATCAAGATATGAGGAGAAGGAAGATGAGATGATTCAGAGTTCTAGTAGCTTTATACTGCCGTCAGAGTCATATAATGATAATATATCAGACAAAGAAATCCTCTCTGATCGAGGGGCAGCTGCTTACAACAGTGGTAAAAAATAGTAATCACCACTAAGACAATCATAATTTTAATAATAGTAAAAACAGTAGCTTTAAAACACTAATCATTAATAAAAAGCTAGCTAGGGCTTTAATTCTACTTAAAAACCATTTTAAATGGAGTAAAATTTAGATATCAGTTTCGAATTTTTGGATGAAAGTAAGAAAAATAATAAAGCCAACAATAACCAGAGTAAAATGCCAGCACTTAAAAATATTAAAGAGATAGAAGATTTGAGTGATATGATAAGCTCACCGGGTATGAGCTAAAATGCTACCAAAGACAACTTAAACTTAGAAAACAACACTATTGCTAAATTTAAATTACCACTTTACCATAATTAGTAATAGTAATCATTAGACTAATCAACAAAAAGAAACGATGATAAAGAGATTACTAGAAGCACTGTTATGAATAATACTAAGAACCCTTAAAACAATCTTCAAATAAACATACAAAATCTAAAACAATCACAACAAGCACAAAACTAAAGTTCTAATAATAAATTTCAATCAAATTTGTTAAATAATAGATAGTAACAGTAAAATAATAAATAAAATTAGAATAAGATAATATCCTAGAATATCTTTGGGAATACAAGTCTCTTGCCATAAAAAGAACAGCAAAAGTAAGGAAATAATATATACTAAGAGAGAAGTCCAAAATAAATTTAAGAAGCGGGGCATAAGAGTGGAACTTATACTTTTAATAATAATGAAACTTAGTTCTTAAATTAGAAAGATCAACATATCAATAAAAATGATGAATCTTATATTTCAGCAACTTCTGGGATGAATCTGATTACTGGAAATTTTGATAACTCCTTCATCCTCTCGGATACTAAAAATCTTACGCAATCTTTAAACCAGACTTAGCTTGCAGGTTAAAGAATCATTAACAACAACTACTAAAACATAGTAAATATGCGTTAATCAGATTAAAAAGGTCTTAACTCTTAATAATAACCGTCACTTTAAACCGGCTTTCTATAGAAAATCATAAATAATCACAATTAAAAACAGATATAATAAACTAATGACACCATGGAGTAATTAAAGTCATCGAGATAAGCTACTAATAAAATTACACCGAGGTTAAATTTGTAGGATATAGCAAAGATGCAGAGTTTTAACTTAAAAAGTGGACAAAATGGTCTTAATGGTCTCAATGGTAATAAAGTTCAAAATTTAAGAAGTATTGAAGATCAATATTAAGATTTGAGTCCTATTGATAGAAGTGCTTTAGAAAATTCTTAAATGCCATTTGCGCATCATCATAGAAATTTCTCAGCTGGAATTGATGAAAAATAAAGTCAGAAATAACTTTATTAAAATGATGTTAGCGACGGTATATTTTAAGGGTTAGAGGGCCCTGCAACATTTAGAGAATCCAATGACTATTTTGAGTTTAAGGAAGATTCAGAATATAATATAAAGATGCGAGATAGATAATAATTTTATTAGAGAGCATTTAATGACGACGATAGTGAGAGGTCGAAATATATTAGGATGCCAGATGTTACAGCATCAAAGACTAAACTTTAAGAAGATCTTGGGTACTTATTATCCAAAAACTCTGAGGAGTAAATATTTAAGGAAGAAATAAAGCATAATAAGGAAATGGAAGCTGAAGCTGTTGCTTTTTATAGAATTGTAGATAAAGACCCATTAGATATTGTTGATGGCTATCACGACAGATGTCCATGCTTAAGTTTGAGAAAATTACTAATGAAAGCAAGAATTATTATTAATAGAATGGCACTTCTCATAATTACTAACAAGTATTTTGAGGCTGTTTCAATTATGGTTATTATTGTGAACTCTCTATTTTTGGCATTAGATGACCCTCTTACAGATAAACAGCCTGCTTATTAAGATTACAGTGAAGGAATATTTTAGTACCTATACACAATTGAAATGGGACTTAAAATATTGGGATATGGATTTATCTTTAATAAAGGTGCTTATTTAAGAGATGCATGGAATGTTTTGGATTTCATTATTGTTGTAACTGGATATGTTTCTTTAATTCTTTCTGGAGGTGGAGTAAACTTGAGTGTACTCAGATCATTTAGAGTCATAAGACCATTGAGAACAATATCTAGTATTTAAGGTTTAAGAGTTATAGTACAGGCTCTTGTAAGTTCTTTGCCACTACTCCGTGATACTATTCTGGTTCTATTATTCTTCTTCTTAATTTTCGCCATTGCAGGAGTTCAATTATTTTCAGGTGCTCTAAAGAATAGATGCTTTAATATTGAAACTGGTGTTATACTTTCTGATGACATACTCTGTGGAGGAGGAAGTGATTGTAGACCAGGGTACGCTTGTGGTAAATCAAATAGTAACCCAAATTTCGGCACAACTAATTTCGACAATGTTTTTTATGCCTTTCTCTAAATCTTTTAAACAGTTACCTTAGAAGGATGGACTTCTACTATGATAGCAGTTGAGACAACTATGGGTTAATGGACAATTATATACTTTGTACCAATTGTATTTATAGGTGCATTCTTCTTATTGAATCTTACTTTAGCTGTTATCAAGAGTAAGTTCACAGAAGAACATCATAAAAATAAAACTAAGAAAGCAGAAGATTAAGTAAAAAAGAAAAAGCCAAAAATTTTTGGGGATGAGAGTGAAGAAGATGATATTGATGTTATGAAATAAATTGGAGATGATTCTAATAGGGGTGAACTTAAACTAACAAAAGTATAATAAAAGTTAAAAGAAATTGAAGATAATTAAGAACTAAGCCCAAGATAGAAAAAGATGCTAAAGGACAAGGCGAAACTCTAAGAATTAATGAAAAGAATTGACTTCGCAATAAAACAAAGAGATGTCAAAAATAAAATCACTCCAAGAGGTAGTTCTGTTTATAGTTTTTCTTAAAATAGTATTGAACATTTTAGCAGTAACCCCAATATTAAGAGCAAATTTGCTTAAAAAAAGAGTTCTGTTAAGTTAAATTATGCTGATCTCTTTAACAATAAATTTTTCACAAATTAAGTGAATGAAAGAAGTAGATAGCATTAATCATTCTTTAAAGTTGAAGATTAAGATAGTTCCTTTAATAATTCCTTAATGGAGTTTAATACTACTCTTATAAACAGGTAAAAAACTAATTAAATGGGGTTAAATATGATGCATGGTAATAGCAAGTCCAGAAAAAGAGAAGAAGAAAATCCAATCAAAGAAGTTGACTAGGAAGATTTATCACATGAACTATCGGGTTTAATCGAAGATGTCGAGCTTATGGAGGATAAAATTTATGCAAAATCAGATGAAAAAGTTAATATTTAAGAGGACGCACCATAGCCAATAGGGGATGGTTTCAATAGAACTCAAACATTAACAAAAAACAAAGTATCACCTTGGCTTGGATAGGTCTTCTAAATTCATAAATAACCATAGTAAGAAAACGAGCCTAACTCTGCTAGACTCTTAATGGGAGGATTTGCTGGTATTAAAGTCAAATAATTCTCTGAAAAAGCTGAATCAGATGAAATCAAAAGATTAAAGAAGGAGATTTATGAGAAAATTACCAAGAACTTTAATGTTTTCGAATTCTTTGATTAAAACCCGGGAGATGATGAATTTAGTGACGAAGATTTCGAGGCTGACGATGACTTAGAAATTGATAATATAGATAGCTATTAGAGCTCTAGAGTCAACAAATAAGTAAACGATGACGAATTGGTTTAGATTAATAATACTTCAAATTAAAGCCCAAATCAAGAGGGAAAGTATTAGCGAAAGTCAACAATGGCAACTGTAGAAACAAGAAAGATTATGAGGAAAAATTATAACTTGACTGATCATGAAAAACCAAGAGAGATTAGTGAATCTGGTGTTATCTCATAATAACCTTAGAATGAGAATAATGTAACTAATTTCGATACAAGGTTGAATGGCAATTAAAACAACGATATGACAACTTTTACAACAAACTACAACATGTTTATATCAAGCGGCACAGGTGTTATTTAACCTAGAAAATCAAACTTTTAGAGGCAGACTACTCATTCCCCCTAAAAGAATTTTTATTAGAGTCTCAAACCTATAGATGAATTATTTTAATTGGAGGAGGTTAAGTAAGACTCTAAAATTAAAAAGGTTTAAAAGAGAGAAAATAGTGAGACATTCAAATAAAAAGCTGTTACATTTTTTTAAGGGTGCACTACTAGAAAATAGAAACGGATGTAAATGATTGATACTGAGGTCGATGACATGCTCAAGAGGTCTAGGTCTTAATAACCACCAAATAAATCTGAAATGGCTAGAATTAAACCTTTCAATCTAATCCAAACTACAGTTATAAAAAACCCATTACCTGGTAGTTAATCTCAAAGAATTACCCAAACTGTAAGAGGAAAATCTTTACAAAAAAAAGAACTATAACTTCAAGCTCATCATTTAAAATTCAAAAGAAAGGATGAGAAAATGAAAAAGCGCAGATCAAAATTCTTTGCTTAAGCTCTTAAGGATATTGGTAAAACTTAAGAATAAATTAATAAGGAGCTCTAAGAAAGAGCTAGATAAAAAAGATTTATTGAACTTAAAGGTGGCTTTACTACTACAAAGTAAGCTAAGAAAAAACTGTTAATGAGAAGTGGTACATAAGATTTCGACAAAAATTCTGAGGAACTTAATTCTCATAGGAAAAACCTATTAATATTTGAAGATCATTTAGAAGAAAAATCCCCAAGTTAAAATGGTGATAAAAAAGGATATGATAAAGAACTTAAAAAGATACAATAAGAACTTAAAAACCAAAATAAATAAAAGGAAGAATACCCTGACATGGACAAAATATTATTTGATAAGAAGAAAAAATTGACTATTCGCATGAAAAATTACTAATTTACATCTGTTAATGATATCTACGAAAATAGAGACCAAAAGTTAAAAGAAGAAATTCATTAAAATATTAATGCCAATCAGGTGAAATAATAGCCTGGAATGTAAAAGTTATTCTCATTGTCAAGATTTTAAAGACCCAAAAAATATAATCCATATCAGAAAAAGGTTTTAAATACACAAAAGAAATACTTTGAGGATTTGATAAAAGAAGAGGTTGTTGATTCAGATGATAACTAAGAAATAATTTTAAAGAGAATTGAAGACGAATATAATGTTGATCATCGTTCTAACATTCATGTAACAGGAACTTTATCTATAGTTATCAATAAGCCTCATCATGAAAATAAGATGTTTAATAAAAATTATTATGATTAAATTCATCCTTAAAGGAGAATTGATACAATTGTTGAAGAACCATAGCCACAATCATTTTTTGTATTAAGTAAAGAAAATCATTCAGATAACGATTCAATCATTTATAACGATTAAAAGTCCTCAAGAAGTTAATATGTGAACGTCAATTAATCTTAAGATTTAATAGTAGTTTAACAATTAGGTATAAATACCTCAAGAATACCTTTAAGAAGAACTAATACTAAACTTTCTGGAGGTAGCAACAGATTCAGTAGCAGTAAACCTGCCTTAATGAAAAGAAAAACTATGAAAAATAACATAAGTGGGATTACTGATAAAAAAAGTTAAAGTGTAAAGCCTGTTCAAAGAAGTCAAAACGCTAATTAGCATTCATAACAATCATAGAAAAAAGTTACTGATTAAAGTTAGCATGGACCTAAGGAAATAAATTATTATCTTCCAAGACCAGAAGTACTCACTGATAAATAAATTTTAAAGCGCCTTAACAACGAAATGAAAAAATCGAGAGTCTTTAGTTCAATTCATAACAGTAAATTGCCTTAGGTAATCACTAAAAATCCTAATTAAGAAGATCCAGTTTAATTAGATTAAAAAAAGAAGAAAAAGAAAAAGAAGAGCGTAATCTCTAACACATTAACTCCTCAAAACTCATGAGGAATTTAATACTCATAAAGTTTATAAAGGATATACAATATTGCCACTCTCTAAACTTTTCTGGGCTTAACAGATTAGACATAAATCTATTTTTGAAATTAAAGAGGCAATGTTTTATAAATAAAGTAATTCTTTCAAAATTGAGGAGAAATATGCAACATTGATCGACAAGAGAGGTTTCAAAAAGTATCGAGACCCTCAACTTGCTAAATTGATTAATCTCTGCTTTAGTTATAGAATGTAAATAATTATTTCAAAACTAATTTTAATTTAGGGAATCAAAAATTGATGAAACATAATTGCAAAAATCAAATTCCATCATAATCAACAGGATTAACTTTGACTAAAGAGATTTCAGTCAAAAAGGCAAGGACTAAATAAGACTATACAAATCAAAAGAAAAATACAGATTCAATGATATAAAGGTAGATTTAAAGAGCATTGCATTCTTTGATGTAAACTAAAAGAAGAGCCCTATATTTAGAATTTAAATAGCCTTAAGAGACAATTATGGAATTGTTTATGACACAATTTATAAATCAATGTGTGATAACCAATTTGAGTTTACTTAAACATATGAGTCATTAATTTACTAAAACTAAGATGATATAGCAATGCATGAATCATTCTTTGTTAGGATACCTTCAAAATCCTTAGACACAATAAAAAAATTGTACTTAATATTTTTGGTATAAACTCTTGTGACAAATAAAGATTCGAAAGGAGGAAAAATTAAAAACTCTAATTATACAAACGAATTGGAAAGACTTTGTAAGTTTGTATTAATATATCTAACTTTACATTATGATTATTTTTTAATTTCTTAATTTTATTTTTATTACAGAATTTAAAACTGAGATATTTGGTGTCTTACCAATTTATGATGGTCTCAATAACTCAATCCTGAAAAATGATATCTACCATTTAGCAATGTGGTAATTTGATGAACATATGTTCAGAGAGTTTGTTAAGTTTGACCACTGCAAGCATTTTAAGTTAACTGATGATAAACTTGCAGTATAAATTAAAATAATCTCTAATGAATTTACTCACAACAGATTTATTAATAACTTAATGCTCTTATAAGAAAAGAATACTAACTCTGATGAATATGAAAGAGTAATTTCTGAGCTAAAAAGATCTGATCCAGATGAATTAATTATTTATCATGACAAAATTTTGGATAAACTCTTTTAAATCATGAACTATACTAAAAGTGTGAGAATACAAGATATGGTCTTTGAGACTATAATTGAAATTATTTAACTGTTTTAAAACGAATACAAAGATTATAAGGAATACCTAAATATGTATATAGAGAAACATTTTGCCCATTCAAAAGTTTATATACCACTTTTACATTAAATTAGACAAACATCAGAAATTATAAAAGAAGGATTTAGAACAGATAATGAAATTGAAAATCAAGATGTAATTTTGGCAAGTATCAAATACTTAAGTGTGGTACTAAAATTAATAAGAATATCTTTCCATGAGGAATAATCTTGTTAAGACTCTCTTCCACATACTGCAGAGCCAAAGCATGATAGATATGATGGAATGATTGAAATTGACCAAACATCAGATGTACCAAAAGCAAATACTATGGTTGAATAAAATTAATTTTACCAAAAATCAATGATGAAGCTTGATTTATATAAAAGAATGAAAAGAAGTATGATTGAGGAAGATGATGATGAATCAAGTGATAATGAAGATGAGGGTTAGAACTCAGGAACAGCTTTAGATTACTTAAATGCTTAGTATGATCCTAAAAGTTCAAGAAAAGCATCAGTAAGTCATATTTTTATTAAACAATAATTTAATTATAGAAACTTAGCTTAATCCGTAAAAAAGCAATTAGAAACACTATTTAAAAAGAAGGTATTCTCAACAAATTTGAACTTTCTAAAAGAGAATTTGGAATATATGTTCAGAAATCAATGATTTCAATTTTTGAAGGATGTCATAAAGATGCAATGAAATCTACTTTATCAATAAGAGCTATTCTTTATGAGGTATTTAAATACTGAAATTTTTTAATACATTTTTAGAATATCACTGAAATATTTGATTAAATTATTGAGTTTATGGATGACAAATTTCTATCACAGATTCTTATTTTCCTTTATGAAGAGCAATCTTACTAATTTAAAGTTAACAGAGTTGGTATGGGAAATTAGAGAGCCCAGAGAAATCAATAATAGCCGAGATATTAATCATAAGGTTAAGCAGAAATGATAAGAGGAATGGGAGCATAAAAATAGATTTAAACATTGCATAGCAACTAAATTGTTGGTACACCTGGAGGATCTAGAAGAGTAATGAGTAGAGGAAGCGAGCTGATTGAAGATTATGTATCCAATAAAAACTTTGTAACTGGATTGTAAGATCTTAACTTTATTAATGAAGAGTATATCACAAAATTGAAAATTATTGCCATGGGAAAGATTTTAGCTAACGGTCTTTTGGATTAAGTACAAGGTAACTCCAATAGAATAGTAAAAGCTTTTTGTGAAAACATTCAACAGCATCACATTAAAAGAGAAGAAATGAACATCCATGTTTTCTATTTCTTGTACCAACTTTTCATCTACTTAAAAGAAGATGATGATTTTAGCGTTACCAGTAATTATACTAAACAGTAAACTTAAAAATTGAAGATATTTTCAAAGTCAAGTTTGGATTTGAAAGACTTTTTCACTATAATACTCCCACAATTAGTTGAGTACCTTGGACAGTTATACAAACAACCCAATGTTAACTATAAATTAAAAGAATCAAAAGATTTAGAAGATGTTCTTACACCATTTAAAGAGAAAAGTGCTCTTGTTTTGTTAAGTGTAGCCAATGCTGTATCGAAAGAGAAGATGAAAGAGTATATCTTCCCAGAACACAAAAGATTAACAAGCTTAATGGTAAATCTTAAGAAATTAACTAAAAAGATGTCTTTTCAAGAGCCATACAATGTATTCTTTGAGAAAAAGAAGATTCAAGTAATTAGAAAAATAAATGAATATGTGATAAGCATACTTATGGACATGAACATTGATGATATTGGATAGGAATATCACACAGTAATTAATCAATGCAGAATTATCTAAATATTCTTATGGTGTAGATTGGCAACTATTAAAATGGACTATAAGAAAACAATCAGGTCAAAGACTCTAGTAAAAGATTAATTAAAAGCCCATAAAGGAAACATGCTAGAGATTTATAGACAGTTCTGGTCCAAATTTAAGACTATCGGTTAACCTTGGATTACATTGAGATACCTCAATAAAGTAATGACAAGTTTCTTAAAGCTAGGTTAAGAAAGAGCTATTAAGATTTATATGGAAATGATATCAGACACCATCCAATTAGAATTCAAAAACACAGAGGATATATTCCACACTAGTAACAACATATTTTAAGTCTTTAATGATTTGAATTTGCAAAGAGGTAAAGAAGACTTCTGCAAGAAGTTCTATTAATCTTTTGAAATTGAAATTAGCAATACTATTCTATATGCTAATGAGGCTAAATTCCAGAAATTAGTAGAGTTAAGATTAGATTAAATGAGAAAACTTTCTGATGCTCTTCAGAATGTGAACTATTCAAATGCTTATATGCAGTCCAACACATTTTACAGAGTTTTCTGTTAAGCTAAACTTATGGAGGTGTTCTGGGAACTCAAACTGTTTAGGTTGTTCAATGAGAACAAAGAGTCGTTTAAAAGGCTTTTGGATAAACTCAAGAACTTCGCTGAAATGGCATTTACTGATCTTAGATTTTTATAAATTATACAATAGAGCGATGAAGATATCATATAGATTGGTTAAAGAGAAATCAATGCACTTATTCAAATAGATTTAATGAAGTCTATTAAAGATAATTTGAAAAAGGCTGAACTATATGAAAAAGCCATTGAAGTTTTCAATCAAATGAAAGATTTATTTGAAAATGTCATTTTTGATTATGATTCTGTCAGCAGAATATTGGTAAGTATAAATATTTATACTTTAACTATATTTATAGAAAGAGTAAGCCCTGATTTATCAAGAAATGTCAGTAAATTAAAATAGACATTATGCTTGCTATTTTAAAGTAGGATTCTTTGGATAGAGTTTCCCTGGAATGCTTAAAAATTAAGAGTTTATTTACAGAGGTGGAAAACTGATGAGAAGAATTGATATTATTGATAAGATAAAGGAACATTTCCCAGATGCTATTAGTTTGAATGATCTTCAATATCCATCGAATGATGTATTAAACGGTGCATAAAAATTCTTATAAATTACACCTGTGTTTGCGTTAACATTCAAAGAGATGTAACAATTTGGAATGACTAGTGATAAAGAAGAACTGGCTCTTGGGCAAAAGGTTAAAGCTTTACCTGAAAAGTTGAGAAACTATTACATTCAAAATTTTAAGAAGAGGTTCTTTAGAGAGACATTAATCCCTAGTAAGCATACTGAGGAATTACAGAAAGACATTCAGATTGAGATATTTAAGGTAAAAGATAAATTTCCAACAATTATCAATATGCAAAATATTGTCAAGACAAAGAAAATAATTTAGAAAGGCATTGATAAAGCTATTAGAGATGTAAAAGACCACATTGAAAGGATTGAAAACGCAAAGAAAGCTGTTTAAAATCAAATAACTTAAGAAGATTGTGAGATTGATGGATTACAAAGCCTTGTTCGATCTACCCTTGAATCACCAATCTAAGGTGGTATTCAAAGATATTTAAATGCATTCTTAAATGAAAGTTATTTACATTCATCAACTGATAAGCCTAAAGTACTTGAGCTTTTCAAAATGATGGAAGATTGTTCTAATGTTATTAATGATGCAACATAGCTTTTGTAAAAACTTAGCCAAAATGAAATTATGCAAACAAAAATGAATGGTGATTACTTGAAATTCAAAGAATAGCTCGTAGATATAAGAGCTTATATTGATTAATAATCTCAAAATGTGAGATTCTGATTCTAATTTAAATCTATTATTCAAATATTAATTTAATAATCCACTGAACACAAATTTTCTAGTTTTCTATCAGATGGGGTTTTGGGGTTTT
>LAST02016602.1:0-13244 GCA_001273305.2 Sterkiella histriomuscorum
CCCCAAAACCCCTTTATTATAAAATTATTGTAATTTAAAATTGTTAAGAAAAACAATAAAGCACTTATATAAGTTATTATGCTTTTGTATATAAAAATTATAGCTTATATATATATATAAACGAATTTCTTAAGTTCATTTTATAACTGGTCTTTGCTTGTACCTGTTATCATCCATGGATTAATCATGTTGATTTTGTTTTTGATAACCATACTCATCATTAAGTTGCAATGTGATTTTATTTTAAAAGAACCCTTAATTTCCAAGTTTATTGCTATCATATTCTCCGTTTGGAGTATTGTAGTTATTTCTTCTGTCGGCATCGGAAACAAATTTTTGTGTTAGACCTGGGGACAGGAATCTGTAAGAGGCACGAATACACCAAAGTTTTAATGAGAGTAAAATTACCATGGGGTTGATAAGGAAGTCAAATAAGAGAATTTCAATCAAGATAGTAATTAGGAAGGCTTATTTCCATTCATCAAGTTCATCCTAGTATCTATCTCTAGACAAACCCATAGATATTGCTTATGCTATAATAAAGATTGCAAAGAACAATATGGCACAAGCGGTATTTCTGCAATTACAGGCCGATGTAACTTATAATGATTTAGATCCTGCAATATTGAATAATATCTGAATAAATCTCATTAATATCAATGTGACTATGAATGCCCCTCCGCTATTCATTTCAGCCAATAAGGTCAAAAGACCAGTAATTAGTAAAACTAGGAAGAATTAGGCACATGAGTTTATGACTTTTAGGAATCTGTAATAATTTGGTGCTTCACTGAAGATTACTCCAACTACTCTGTGATAACATTTTATTGCTCTAAAGAATACATCTGAAAAAGTCACATCCTTGAAGTTTCCTTCATTATTTTAATCTTATGCATGGTGTTTGTTACCAGTATCTTGTGGGTTATTTGGTCCTAAAACTCTTGCAGCAGAGTGATCTTCTGGTCTATCATCATTATCCTCATTCCTGGCACTACTTTCATTATTATTTGAAGACTCACTATCATCAGGTTGCAAAATCCCTTGACTAGGAAGGACAAGTTTGCCTGCTGGAGAAGCATTTTTGACATTCTTTACTTGACTTGTCTTTCCTTTCTTATTACTTTTACTCTTATTTTTGCTATCAACACCTCCTCTATGAGTATCATCCTAATCTCCACCTTTGGTCAAAACTTAATCGTGATAATCTCCTTTACTGCTATTATCATCTTCATCAACACTATGTAGAGCACTATCCTTCTTGGCTTTCTTATTAATTTTCTTCACTTCATCAGAATTTCTTGAAACATCGTTACTGTCTTATTAATTATCTACTTACTCTTTTTTCTGTTTTTTAACCTGCTTAGTAGACTTCTTCTTTTCAACATTTTAATCCGTAGCATCACCCCTATTATCATTGCCTTTCACTTTCTAGAACAACTTATTTTGAGATTCGGGTGCATCTACTTTCATACTGCTACCAGCTCCACTCATTTGCGATGGCTTTTTGGAATCCATTTTCTGACGTTTCTTTTCATCTCTATTCTTTTTAAGTTGCTTAGCACGCACATGCACATTTTGTGATTCATCGTCTTCCTCAGAGGATCCGCCCTCATATCTCTACTAATCAGCATCTTATTCAGAGACCTTGTGGCCTTTCATTGGGGGTCTTACTTTACCATCCATAGGTTTAGGAGTTGGTACATTTCCAGCGAGAATAGGGAATTAGGTCTGATTCATCATACTGTTATCGAAAGATAATGGTCCAGGGGACTGCATGTTTTAGTTTTACAAATTTTACATGTATTGTTACTCATAGGCAGCCATATCTTCCTGTCTTTACTTGGTTCTATCACCATATCTTCTCTACTATTCTTATTGTTGTTATTATGATAGAGAGTTGAAATCATTATTCGTTTTATTTTAGTTAGAAGGATGAGAATTTCCAGCAAGTTTGTTATACATGGTAAGAATATTGTACTTGTCTAAAATACATCCGATGATCGCAAATATGATAAAGAACAAATCGAATGAAATTGTAACCACTCTAACGAAATTATCATCCGAATATTCAAGTGTCATGTCAGCTCTCTTGATTATCTCAGTAGTATTTGTGATTTCAACAACTGCAAACATAGATAAATGACGCGTACAGCATTTAATTTTATTGTCGACACTAAATGCATCATTAACTACCTAACATTCTAATTTCTCCCACTTTTAAAGTTATTCATTAAAAGTTTGACATTAATATTCCTTTTGAATTGTAACGTTCTTGTTATCAGATATTATTGTTACGGTGTCTGGTAGTTATGTGGTCAGATCTGCCAATGTAATATCAAATAAGATCGGCATTATCATATCATCTTTAGATTAGTTAACTTAAGTTTGATTCAGTTGATATGATTAACCAATTGGATATAGATCAGGGGTGTTATCGACTGAAATTATCAAAACGTCACTGAATAAGTTCATTTAAGATGTAAAAGTAACCTCCATACCAGTATCAGCATTACTAACATTCATAGAAAGTGGAGTATTCTAACTATTACTCAACATATCTTTATCAAAGCTAATTGCTTTAAATATTACATTATCATATGCTGAAAATACTGGATCTGAGGCGTTGAATGAAATTTCTATGATCTCTCCTCCCTCTTCTTTATTCATAGATAAAGATACCTTATTATTTAGAGGATTAGCAGTAGTATCTTTAGCAATCTTTAACAATGAGTATGCTAACTCGCCACTGCCTATAGTTTCGTTTTGTTGTTCTCCAGACTCCAAATTTGCAGATTATGAATCTAAGATTGACAAGCAAGTAGCTACAACTTCTCTTCTATCTTACTATGATAGTGATGCTGCTTTGCTCTGTGACAAAATATCACCAGCCAATTTGATCTATTATTCGAATTACTCAGGTTCAATAACAGTTGCTTAGACAACAATACCGTTCAATCTTCTTTCGATACTTGATTAATTACTATTACTTTCATTAGTATTTTACATTCCTCCAGCACTATTACTATCATTGACAGTCTTAATAAAAGCTTGTAAAGCCATTTATACCAAAGTTTTATCAGTGGCTAATTAAGTATTACTTTTCATTGAATCAGTAATGGATTGAATTAATGAGATTTTTGTGTTTGAATCTAAAAGGGTTGATGTCGATGAAGTTTCAGTATCATTACTTGTCTATAGTATAAGTTTCTATAGCGAATTCTTCAATAGACTGGCTTATGCTGTTGAATTCAAAATAGTGCTAGAGCTACCTAGGTCTTGTGCAAGTTTCAAAGCCTATAAAATTGCCATCGAGTTATTGGATTCTGCACCTTCGAGTAGCATTTAGCTAATAGCATTTGTGTTATTCGTATCTACAACAATTTTGCTGACTTAAATTGTTTTACTAAGCGTCCTCATATTTCCTGAAGTATCTTAGCATTATAGTAAGATGTTAATTGATCCAGAAGGAAGAACCAATATTTAATTAAGTTTGACATACTATTCGAATGATTTACTTTGGTAGAGAACCACATTCTGATTATTTGAGTTTTAAGAGTACGCAAGAATACAGTAAAATAGAGAGCTTGAAAGAGTGCTTGCTGTTATTGTGAAATTTGTTTAGTATGCAATGCCAGTGTCACTAGGATTAATCTGTAGTGATAGGAGTGATGATGAGTCATCTTAAATTGCACGAGTATTGAATTCTAGAGATGTTGAACCGAATGCTAATAATTGATTCGATTTAACTTAGCAGGATAAAACATAATCACTGTTCAAAGTAAAAGCTGCCTAGTCTACTTTCAGATATTTACCAGTTGAGGTTGCTAGTGAAATATTTGACAGATTAATTTAAGATACTGAAGCGTCTGTTGTTGTAGTTAAAGTCCAGTAGTATTAGAAATCATTAGATGTTATATTTTGAGTTGTCTAACATGAAAATACAAATGACTTTGTAGCAAGTTTTAAGCTATTTCTCGAATCAACTTCCCCAAGAATTTATAAGCCAATAACTTTATATTCCGTAGATGGAGCAGTTTAAACTTAAACCGAACAAGAAGCTAGTCGAATATTTGAATCAAATTAGTATATATTTAGTTAGATATAATATTAAGAACTCTACTCCAATGAGTTTGCTGGTATAATATAATCGAGAGTTATATTCTATTATTTATTCATTGAAGTTAGACATTCCACATATTTAGATGTTTTAGTATCAAGGTGACTGCAGGTCCATTGTAATTTATAGTTTTTAATATCAATGTCTTCCTTAACAACTGCATTCAATTTAGTATCAACATTTGGTTATACCATTAATTATGAGCCTTAAGCAATCTTGCAGTATGGTGTTACTTCTTCTACTGAGATGCTTTATAAACCTTCAAACATTCTTTCTGTGTTTTAATCAAAAACCATGTACTTAACTCTATAATCTCTTCCAGGAGTAAGGGTCCAAGGATTTATTACACATTATTAAAGATAAGCAATCGATTAATTATTTGAAGTCATTAGAGCACAAGACATTGTCAAGTTATATTGGTCTAGTATTTAAAGAGAATTAAGTCTAATTGTCTTTATTCCTTAACAGGAATACTCAACTAATAGTGGAGCTATTTAATATTCTACTTAAGGAGCGATCTTCACTTATGTATTCTCTAATGCCATTTCAATTCTGTTAGAGTTTATCAAAACTACTTGAATATACTTAGTTACTAGTTAGTCTTGCATATTTATTGCTCTTAGAGTGATATTTAAGAATAAGAGCTAAACTTCGCTAGGTAAAGTAGCGACTAAACCTTATAAGTTTAAATACTATGAATCCTTACTGTTTACCTCAATACTTTATATTTGTTATTCCAAATCAGTGTAATTAATGTAGATGTAATCATTATTACTAGATAGTTGCATTAGCATTGTATTGTTATTATTAACTCCAGTCTAGTTTTAAGTTGTATTTTAAGTGTAATTGGTATTAATAGTATTATTTTAAGTAATATTTGTGCTATTACTTGTATTCTAATTCGTATTATTGCTTTACTAACTCATATTATTCTAATGTTTTAATTTTGTTAGTTCTTCTATAATATTTACATCCCATACTAATTGCTTAAAACCTGTCTCAAATCCAACTGAATATAGGACTTAGATTAGGGATTAATCTAATGGAGAACATTTATAGATTCTTAACGCTTAAGTATTTAACTTTAGATTAACAGATTAGTTTCCCATTCCAATAGTGCCGTTATCAATTTATGGTGGATTATTTGTACTGTTACTATTGTTTCCATTTGGTCCTGTGCCATTGTTATTTGGATAGCTATCATTCTTTTGCCAATCATAAACTTTATCATTTATCCATAGAGCATCAACGAATTTGAGCTAGTAATTTTCTATCAATCCTGCATTATTAACACAGTTCTTTCTAACGAAGTTGTTTTCATTCAATTTAAGAACTATATCCTTCCTTAATATACTTTGCAAATGTTCCTCCTTGAGTTAATGAATGATGATTTCGGTTTCTTAAACATGAACATAGTTATCTACTTCTTTCATATAAATAGGTCTGATGTAACTCATTGCTTAACAAAGTTAGGCATCTAACATACTTATACCTTTTACTTCTACAAAAGATGCTTACTAGGTTTAGTTATTATAACTTTAGTTCTGATTTTACATCAAATAATAACTAGAACTATTATAATATTGAGACTACATGTACCAAGGTAAGCACAGGTTGACTTCTTTTCTCAAGACTTTAAAGTATGTTGAGCATGGTAAAGTAACATTCATTAAGCTTGGGAACCAATTGATATCTTGAGTAATAACTCTTAATTGTTACTTTTAAATGGCTGGAATAACTTGATAGTTGAATAGACATGAACATTGATCTCCATACCATCCTAAAACTTTTGCTGAAAATGGATTACATACATCACAAGTTTAATAAGAAGAGCACCTTAAGCAATCCTCCTTACATAATTAGCAAGTACTGGTTTTTTCATCATTAAATAGTTTTGGGACACCTTCTACTTGCTGTGATAATGCTACACAATCTTTAACGCAGTGTAGTTTCTTTGTAATTGGGTGCATGAAAGAGTAAAAGCCTTACTAGCATTAGCTACATGTTGATGAATCAATGCAATTAGAACAACCTGTTTGACACTTATCACAATTTTATGTAACAGAATTGGTGAAATACCCAGGCACAAGTTCGCATTTGCTCGTACAAATATTCGCTTCTTTAATAAAAGTGTCACCGACATTGCATCCCAAACCAAATTAAGAATTGTCAATGCAATCTTTTACATTCGAGGAACATGATGATGTACATTAAGTACTAGAATTGCAAGTTAGGCATCCTTAATTGCAAGCTACACATTATGAAAGTGTTTGGTCAAAATAGGTACCGTTTCTGCACGTTGCTGCAGTTCCAACAAAGCATTATTGAGCAAGATAAGCAGTCTTTAATGTTCCAGTACCATTTAATGTAACTACTTTCTAAAATCCATCCTTGCACTTAGTACATTCACTGGCAGAGCATGTTAAACAGTTTTCAGAACATTGAACACATTATGATCCGTTCTAATATGTATTGCTTGGGCAAACTTCTAAGCATTAACCTTTGTAGAGAACATTCGGGCTTTTACATTCACTACACACAACTGAATTTCCAATTCCTTAGCATTTAGAACATACGAGAGGACAAGCTATAGAAAGAATTGTTAAAACCTATTAGTAAAAGAAAGATTTAACTTACTATCGCACATTCTTGTTGATTAATTTCCGAAGAAACCATCAGGACATAGATTCATGCACTTGAATGTTGAATTTGCTTGCTCATTTTACATTCGGAAAGTTAACAAAGGACAAAGTTTACATTCACCTTCGTTAGGTCCAGTACAAGTTTTGCAGTTCTTATTACATGTTTCACAATCTTATGATTACAGATTTAGGTATTAAGTAGAATTGCAGGTTTTGGTAATTGTAGAAACACATTAATGTGTGTACTTATCAAGAATTTTGGTGTTATCAGCACAAGATGTACAGAAGGTTGAATTATACATGCAAGAGCTACACGAAGCATCACATTGTTTACAGGTGTTACTGTCTTGATAATCAACAAATTGTGTTAATGATGAGCATGCGTTCTAGCAAGTTCTGTTATCTTAATTAAGGACCTTATTAATTCCGCAAGAAATACAATTTGAGGAAAGCGGTCCATTACAATTCAAGCAATCTGTAGAACATTCTAAAATAAAGTTAAGGTTTATAAATGAATGTAAATCTTACTTTCACATCTCATAGTTGCATTATTCAAGAATGTATTACCAGGGCATTGAGCCAAGCAATGTGAATTGTGACTACCATCTAAAAATAGTACTAATCCTTATTTGCACTCTATACATTATGTTTGGTTACAGCTTGCACAACCTGGGTTGCAATGTTAACATCTCATTGAGCCATCCTTCAACATCATTGAAATTGATTCTAGTGGACAAGTTTCTTTACAAAGATTTCTAAGTGATGTTGTTTCTATTAGATTCAATCCTGTGATACATGAAACACAAGTGCCTTCATGATTACATTCCTTGCAACCTGGAACACATTACATACATTATCCAGTCATTATATCAAAATATTCATTAGTTCTATTGCAGTTAGTTTAATTCCCATTAAACGAATCATTTGGTGGCATATACTAGCAGGTTTAAGTAGTAGAATTAGATTGATTATTAGAACTATTTTACCAAGTTAATTTAAATCCGGGTTGACATAAGAAGCAAGTTGAGTCATTACTGCAAGATTAGCAACCCATTGGACAACTCATGCATTAGTTAGCTTGAGGATCGAAGTATGATGAATTTCCACAAATAGAACTTTAATTATTGAAGTTATTAGTACTGTTGGTATAGTTCTAGTAAGTTTAATTGTATAGAGGTACACAAAAACCTGATGTAGTATTTATAGTGAAATTATTTGCACATGCTTAACATTAAGTTAGCTATTCACATTTATCACAACCAAATGAACAAGGCAAACATCTATCTAAGCTAATGTTGAAGTACATATCTGATCTAGGGCAACTTGCGTTTTTATCACAAAGTCCTGTTGAATTATTAAGAATATATCCTGGTGCACACATCATACATTTTGGTTATAGATCATAAACAGTATGAGAAGTATTGCTTAAGAATGTATCAATTTCACTTTAGGTATATGTTAAAGTACAATTATCACATCCTTTAGAACAGTTCATGCAAACTTAACTAGCTGAATCCCAGAGAGGTTTCAAACTTGCTGTATAATTAGTAGGTAATTAATAGTATCCCATTTTACAGTTATTGCAAGTTGTTTTGCTTTAGCAGAAATTGCAATTAGAAGGACAATTATCACATTTAAGTAAACTTTAATCTAAAAATTAGCCTTAAGTGCAATTCGACATACATTAGCCATTCCAATAATTTATCTAAAAATCTGGCAAACATGAAGAGCAATTATACTTTGAGGTACAATTCTTACAAATAAAGGAACAATAATCACAAAGAGTAGAATTTGGTATTTAGAATGTTTTGTCTGATAAACAGCTAATAGGTACACAATCACCGGTTGAGTTCTTTTCATATCCTGCTTCACATTTGTTACAAACTATAGAAGAGTTTGCATCAGTTTAGTTACACGACATACAATGAGTTGGACACATAAGACATTATGATTTATTGTTTTTATTCAAAAGTGAGAACCCAGCATCACATTTAAAGCAATTTGTAGAGTTTGAGCACGATTTACAGTTATTGTCACTGCAAGGTGTGCATTTCTCAGTTTAGTTATCATAGTACTAAAATATCCCAGTGGTCTAAGTTTGCATTTGGCATTTATCTAGACATTAACCATTTGATACTGCTAAATACTTAGCAGAACATAATGTGCAATCAAATGGAGAATTGCATTTTGTACAGTTATATGGGCATTTTAAACATTTATCAAATTTAGAATCAAAGAAAGTTCCATCAGGGCAAGTTTACAAAGTACAAGACCCATTGATTATCTTATAACCGAATTAGCAACTTGAGCAAGTCAATGTTGAATCTTAATTCATGAAGCAATCATTACAATTGTCTTAGCATTCTATATTTAAAGAAATTAAGATATATAATTATTATAAATACTCTAACAAGTAGCTCCTTCTATCAATAATGATAACGAACTGTCATTGTGGTTAGAATTTTGCATATTTTCAAAAGTCAAACTTCTGTTATAAAATAAAGCATATCCTTATTAGCATTTACCACAGTTCTGATTGCTATTACATTACAAGCAATTTGATGTACAGTTGTCACATGTCATATTAGAAAAGTTGTAAAAGGTTCCATTAGAACATTTCAAATGGCATTAGTTATATGATAAATTAAAATCAGCTTCACATTCAGTACAATTAAAAGGACCATTACAAGATTTACAACCTTGACTACATTTTTGACATTACATGCAACTCCAATCAAAATATTCTTTTTCTTAACATGTATCAATTGGTTAGCACTGTCCTTAACTATTAAGTTTAGAATAAGGGGAACATTGTGTGCAAATAGCTGAACTCATATCTTTAATGTTCGATAAATTACAGTAAGTGCAATTTTCTGGACATTTTGTGCAGTTTAATTATTATTGTACAGTTGTATCCCATAATGTCATTCCTTATGAGCATCTTAAGCATTTCCCTGTTGATGATTCACATTAAGTACAATTTTCATCTCCACAAGCTATATAAAATATAAAAATGTATTAGTCTTACTTTAGCATGATTAGTTTGTCATATTATAGAATTAATTTGCAGTACATGTTGGCTTGCATTGCCCACTCCAATCTTGCACCATATCATTCATACAAGTCTAGCAGTTATATCTATCTGTACAGCTTTAGCATCCTTTAGAGCAATATTCGCATACAGATCCATTGTGATACACTCCGGCTTGGTTACAATCAATTGCAGTACAAGTAGTATTATCAGCTGATATTTAATATCCTGGTTAACATCTACCGCACAATTCTTTCGATTGAGTTGTATCATAATGACAGTGTCCGCAGTTTTAAATAGTACAGTTCTTGCAAGTTTTAGTTGGTGGGTCAAAATACAGCCATGATGTGATGTTTAATTATGTTTGCTGTTGATACATTTATACTTTGCATGTAGGTTAGCAAGAGTTGTTGAATAAAGTTATTGAACCATCTGTAATATTACACTCAGTACATTATGTCAATGAAGAGCAAGTCTTGCAGCCTTGAGAGCAGTTGACACATCTTTGCTAGTATTTATCAAAATAGTTTGACACTGGACAGGTTGCTGCTTCACACATTTTAGTTGTTAAATTCCATATAAAATTATTTTCACATTGTGAGCATGTAACTATTGGAGTTGTTGTTGTATTAGCTTGTAGTTTTACTTAACAGTAGTTACAATTATTAGGGCATTTCAAGCATTTTGATATTCCAGTTGTTGTATCTAGAAATTGGGAGTATCCTTATTTGCATACTGAGCAAGATTAGCCGTCCTTGCATTATAAGCAACCCTCTGTATCTAAACAATTCATACATGTGTTTTAAGTAAGATTAAAATATTAACCGGTTGCTTGGCAATTATTTTGGCAGGTTTGATTTTATAACAAAGTAAATCCAGGTAGACATTTAGTACAATTTGTGAATTATCCACACTTATCACATCCATAGGTTTTGCATGGCATGCATTTCAAGAAAGATTAATCAAAATAGTAGCCTGTAGAGCAGTTCATTGCTGGAACACACTATTAAGTGTTCCAATCTACAGTATACCCATCTTTACAGAAGTAGCAGTAAACATTTGATTATGATTAGGTAGTGTTCATAGGATTATAATAACATTTAAGGCAATTTTCTTAAGGACATGCCTTACATACTTCATTTGTTGCGTTATTATCTGTTGAGTTAGTATTATTCATTGTAAAATTGTAATTTAGATAAAATGTGTCTTTACAGGAAAAACAGTTTGTTACATCCGAACAGAAATCACAATTAGCTGAGCATTATTAACACTCTCCAGTCTCTTCGTTTTTCATAAAAGTACCCATAGGACAGTTTTTAGTACAGTAAGAGTAGTCTTTATTCATCCAAGTATACATCTACTTTTAGAAATTGTCTATACAAAAGTCACAAGTGTCATTATTTGTGCAGTTTTTACATCCATAGTTACAATAACCACATAATTTTGGTTCATTGCTAATGACATAGACTCCTTATTAGTTGCAATCAATAACCTGGCATTAGCTTTGGTTACTTGAGTTGTTGTTGATAAATGGTTCATATCCTAAATTGCAATAGGAACAATCAGCCTATTTGGTTGTTTAATTGTATGTACAATTAGAGCAGTTAGGTAAGCATTCTTAGCATTAATTTTAATCGCTATTCCAAAATAAGTTTTTATTTTGTGTTTCATTCTTTTAACATTAATCAATGCACATTTTATTTTCAGATAAAAGAAATTGTTAAGATGTACATTTGGAGCAATTTTGTAGATTAGAGCACTCTGCACAACCGTAAGTACAAGGTTAACAAAATGAATATTAACTGTTAAAGAAAAAACCAGTTGAACAATTCTATATTGTATTATTTTTGGGAATACATTAACTAGTTCCGTTTTAATACATAGTTAAGTTAGTATCATTATTGCATTACATGCAATTTGTAGAATTAATACACTGACTACAATTAGGTGAGCAATTTTGACACATTTGATTTGTTGTATTCAAGAACTATCCAGGAGGACAGGTCTACTATGTGTTATTATTCATTGCTTCGCACTTTTGGCTTGTAGTATTGTATGTTAAATTTCTCATCATATCACATTGTAAACAACTTGAATCGTTTTAACAAACAATGCAACCTTATTAACATTAGGCGCAAGTTAGTGATGTGGTATTGTAATAGAAGCCATGCATGCAAGATGTTTGGTTGAAAGTACAAGTTGTGTTTGTTTGCAGATCTAACATGTTTTGATTCATGCATTCTAAACACTTTAATGTTGTATCATTCTTTGCCTTTGGGTAGCATGTGGAACAATTAGACATACATGCTATAAAAATATTATTAAATTAGCTTTTTTCTAACTTATTTTTAATTAATATTTAACTACTATTGTATATATTCATTCTGATCTGGTCTAATAGTATTTATCAGACCCAAAAAGAAGATTTTAATCTTATTATAACGATACTTACGATCACAAGTTGAAACATTAGTTAAAAAGTCTGTTGTCAAATAAAACCCTGGAGCACACTAGTAGCAAGATAAAGAATCACAAAATGTGCAGCTAGGTGAACAGTCTATTGAATTTTAGATTATTAAGTTAGTTTAGATTAATATATAATAATATTGAGAAATTTAATTGTAACAATAGGGTAATTTAAATGTGATAGTGTTCTGAAAATCTTTGGCTAATAGGATTATATGCAAACTTACTTTAACATTTTTAGGTATTATTTGCATAAAAACCTGTCTAGTTTCTTTAACAATCATCAGTTTAGGTCAGGTTCATAATTTATTAGGTTACCAATCCATAATAATCAGTAATATTGACAAGTCTTAAATAATATCCAAAACTTTACAAAACAATGGTGTCTATATACAAAGCATTTTTAATTTGGTTCAACCAATGTTTTATTATAAGACTTAATAATATTCTCAAATTAAGAGGTCAAGTCTTTTTATCATATTATATTGTTATATGGGTAAAGATAATTTCTGAAGCCTGAGATTAATGATAAAATTAGTGAATACTTACCATTAAGAGTAGGTAATGTCTACAAAAAGGATTGAGCCACAGGTAATGTTGGTAGATCAGCCAAGTTTCTTTAAGTATTACTATTCTTTTAGAATAATTATTTTTCGTATCAAACTGAAGACTCCTAGCTAGTCACTGCACCCATCAGTGCTAAGGATAAACTCAAAAATAAGAACTTTTTAGGATTTGAATGGAAAATGTTTGACATTTTTTACATATTAGTTTATGAAATTTAATATGGTCTCATCTATTTATTATTATATTATACAAATTATGTTTAAAAACTATTAATATCATTAAATTTATATTTTTTCATAAAACATGATTTATATGGTATTACGATCATTAATTTTAGTTTCTAGAAATAATAAATATTTTTTAAATAATCATAATTTTCTTTTTTATTTCAAAGTTCATAACTGGGGTTTTGGGGTTTTGG
>LAST02016603.1:0-13717 GCA_001273305.2 Sterkiella histriomuscorum
CCCCAAAACCCCATGAGAGTAAAATGGTAACTTATTTAGATTGGTAAATTCATTAAATATCAGATTAACATAGGAGATAGCGCCTTATCATTATAATTTAAATTTGAATTAGTGTATCTTATTTACACATAGTAATATGGAAAATTAAGATCCTCGCTGCGTTTATATAAGTTAGACTGCAGCTGCGATGTTTGGAGCCCCTCAAATGGCTGCCAGAATAGCCTCAGACCCTGAGGTCTCAAAGTTTTTGAACGAACTAAACAATAAGGTGTTACAAATCCTCACCGATGGGTAACAGTTTAAATGTTTAAGCAATTCGATCGCACCATTGCCAGACGGAACATTGGAATGCCATTTTATTAAGGTGGGTAAGGAAGAGATAACTGCCAACTAAATTTAGCATTAACTGATGGTATCATCACTTAGAGCAAGTACTGTGCATTCACTCTTCAGTTATATTCATACTGTCTATGCTCCCATTCTATTTGGAGAAGGAAGTGAAGACTCCACTAAACAAAATACCTAGCTTCGTGATCTGCTATTCTCTTTCAAAGCCGGTCTCTAGAGAACCCTCAGAAAGGGCGGTTCAAGCTTGATCTAAGCCGAATACAACGAAGATGATGTCCGCGGTATTCTCTCACCCACTGATGAGATAGAAGTCTGGATTGAAAACGAGAGAGAGAACTATGGCAAGTTAAACAATGAAAAACTCAGAAAAAAAGCAGAGATCATTAACAAACACTTCGCTAAGATCTCAAAACCATTCTATGATATGGACCAGATGGAACTAGGAGCAATCACTTCATTTATTAATCAGATATACGACACACTCGATCAAATATGGACTGATAACGAAGTGTTCCCAGTCTATTCTCAGATCAGAATGGAAAAACTATTCGCTGTCATTGGCAAGTAACTAGGTGCTAGAATTGAACTTGAATTTCAAAAGAATGACGTATGGTAATCATCTTTCACTGATGTTAGAGTCAAACTTAATGAGTGCATGAGAATATGTAAGAACTGGAAGGATGCTACTGTTGAGCTTTGTAGAAACTGGAAGACTCAAGGCTCTCAACACCAATGGAACGGCAAGCCATACGTTGACAGTTATCTTGACAATATGATAGCTAGAATCAGTGAGATCTTCGAACTTCGTTCTCAACATGATGAGTTGTTGAGACTGTTAACCCCAGAAGAGCAAAAGAGACTAAATGTGGACACTACTTTCAACTCATTCAAAAAGATCAATTCTTTCTATACTAATGAGTTCTAAGCTCAGACATGGAGCAAAGCCAAACAAGAGTATGAGAAGATTCTTGAACCAATGGAAAAAGAGATATGCGGTAAACTCAGGAAGGAAATATTCAATGAGAAACTCACACCATCACAACTACTCAGAGAGTTCTAAAGATGGAAAGGTCTCCTTGGTAAGGACTCAATCAAAAGAGAACTACAAAATGAAAGAGAAAGTTTATTAGTGTAACTGAGTTAAGAAGTGAGAAAGATCAGAGAAGACTTCGAAGCAAGAACTGGTTAAAGTTTAGAATAAATCCCAGGTATGGACAGACCTCCTCAAACTAACAACGTCTCTGATATCGTATCATCAATTGTATGGTCAAGACAACTCTCTTAGAAAACCCAATCAAATTAGAAAGTAGCCTAAAGTCTATTCAGCGACTTGAACTCAATCCAGAAATTCGACTAGGAATGCAGAGATATCTGCCAATAAATCAAGGAGTTCGAAGATGGTCTCTTCAACAGATGGTAAACTGGCATTTAAAGTGCCATGAAGAATCCTAATGAGAAACATAAATATCAGATGACTGGACAACTTATGGAATTTGACTATGAAGCCGGTGGTTTACTTAAAGTGAACTACAGTGATAAACTTGTCACACTGGTTAAAGACGCCAGAATGCTTGGAGAACTTGGATTCAAAATCACTAAAGATATCATTCAAGTTACTGAGAATGCTAAGAAGTACTACAAAGAAGGAGTTACTCTTAAACAAGTAGCCAACTTCTATAATTCAATGGGAACCCAAATGATTGAGTGCCAGAAACCTATGATGCTTGAGAAGGCATAGGCTTTTGAATATATAATCAAGAACCCTAAGGGTAGACGTGGGGATGACGGTAAGAATGTAACCTGGGGAGATCCAGTAGAAATAGAAGCCTACATCAAGCAAGTGCAATTAAAAGCCACAGAGTTAATCTCAGAGAACAGACGTTTAAGAACAGTACACATGAATGTTATTGACATGATTATTGAATTAATGAACATTGACTTGTTAAAGAACAAGAATTTATGGAAAGAAAATCTTAACAAGATAAGAAAGATAATCGATTCTGTAACCAAGACAAGACCACCTGATCTATGTAAATTGTGGTTAATACATTTGAATTATTAACTATTTAAGGCTCTTGAACACCAGTATTAAATGGGATTAGAATCCTTAAATGAATCACTCCCTGATATTTAATGTGATTTAGTATACAGAAATTAGAGTTTAGAATTTAGACCTACTTATGAGGAATTGAAATAGAGATATTATAAAGAAATTTCTAACTTTATAACCACACCACTTAGATTTTAAGGATTTGGTGGCGGTAAAACTGATATATTCAAGGTGTTACCCGATAGAAATGCTAAGCATCTTAACACTGTTTATATCAAAGCTGAGGTAATGATAATGTTAACGTATTTAATGATATTAATGATATAATTAATAATCACTATTAATCTTAATTTCATCGCTCTAATTTATAATTATATTATAGGAATTGTTCCAAAAACTTTACAACATATCCAAAGATTATGTTAGTTGGACTGCATTAGGGTAGATTGATCTACAAGCCTATATTGAATAAAATTTCAAAACAGTTGATGATTGGGAAAGCAACTTTAACATGCTGAAGTAAAAAAGAAAGGAATTGAAAAAACTTGATGATTCAGTTAAAGTAGACTGTATCAATGTGAACCTAGTACCTTTCAAAGGTGCTATTGAAGATATTTTTAAGAGATTATCAGATGCACTTGTGGAAACATTGTAAACTTCCATTGAAAAAGACTCCGAAACAGTATACAGATTCATTAAACAAGGTCTTGAGAAACTCAACTCAAACCCTTAAAGTGTTGAGGAGATCGAGAAAATGCATTAAGACGCTGTGTAAATTCAGGTTGAGAAAGAAGACATCGTCAAGATATTCGATTAATGTGAGAAGAAAAATCTAATGATTAAACAAATTGCTGGACAAGGCATGAGACTTGGTGAAATTGAAAGCATGTGGAGAGAGTTCGATGCTAGACTCAATGCATTCAATGACAAGATTGAAGATCAAAAGACTAGACTTAGATAAGAAATTGATAAGAGAGCTAAGGAATTAAACTCAGATTTGGAGAAGATGTTTGATAAATGGCAAGAAAAGAAGCCAAAGGACAGAAATGAATTAACCCGTGAAGAAGCCTTAGAAACCTCCGAGATGATGAAGGAATTAAGAACCCAATGGAACGGACTTTAAGATAGAATAACTAAAATCTTCAGAGACTGTGAGCACTTCAAGAAAGACAAGCCTGCTTTTACATACTACGATAAACTCAAGGACGAATTAGTAGACTAAGAAGAAGCATGGGGACTCTTCGATTAATTCAACACTGAACTTAATGAATTCGGAAAAGAAGAATGGCTTACATTCAGAAAGAAAGGCTACTTTGCATTCTAAGACTTATTCTTATAGTGGTCAGAGAAACTCAAGAACAAGAACAAAGATGTTGTTGTCAGATTTTTGCTGTAAGAGATCGAGAATTTTAAATAAGCATGGCCACTTATCAAATTGTGTACTGGAGAGTCATTCGAGAAAGAACACTGGAGAAGACTCATCACAATGCTTGATATGCCCAAAGAAGTTACTTTTGACAACATGAAATTCAAACACTTAGTTGATGCAGTACCTATTATGATTAAGAAATCAAAAGAAATTAAAGAATTAAGTGACAAAGCCTAGGGTGAAGTAACAATCAGAGAAGCTATTAGAGAACTGAAGGTATGGTGTGACAGTGCAGAATTTATTGTTACTGACTATGACAGTAACGGAAGAAAAACACCATTAATTAAAGAATGGAAAGAAATCATGACTCAAGTTAGTGATAATTAATCACTTCTTATGTCGCTTAAAGAATCCAGGTTCTATGTTGGATTTGCTGATTAAATTGAATAATTTGAGAAGAGACTTGGTGGTGTAGATGACTATCTATCCAAACTCAACATCATTCAAAGGAAGTGGGTTTATCTTGAACCCATATTTATGAGAGGCGCTTTACCATCAGAACAAGGCAGATTCAGAAGAGTTGACGAAGAGTATAGAGGTATCATGCTTGGAATTGGTTCAAACCCCAAAGTAGTATCCTTGTGTGAAATCCCAGGTCTAAAAGACACTCTAGAGACTATCCTCACCCAACTGGAAATGTGCCAAAAAGCCTTAAATGATTTCTTAGAAGAAAAGAGATCTAAATTCTCTAGATTCTATTTCATCGGAGATGATGATTTGTTGGAAATTCTCGGTTAAGCTAAAAACCCAGCTGTTATTTAAAGCCATCTCAAGAAGTTATTCGCTGGTATTCATAAAGTAGAGTTTGATAAGGGTAATCAACAGATTATATCAATGATTAGTTCTGCTAATGAATATGTTAAGCTGAAGAACCCAGTCAGAATCACTGATGATGTAGAAGTGTGGCTTGGTGAGTTAGAAAAGTCAATGAGAGACACTTTAAACAGTATACTTATGCAAGTTGTCAAAGCATAAGGACTAGATATTGTTAATACACCAGCTTAAATATGCTGTCTCTCAGAAATGATTCAATTCTCAGATAACTGTGGTGCCGCAGTCAAGAAGGGTAAACTTACCAATTATAAACAAGATTTGCAAAAGCAGTTAGAATCATACACTTCTTTTGATAACAAGGGAGATACTTTACTATTCTCTAAGGTCAAGGGACTTATCCTAGACATTATTCATAATGTAGATGTGGTTGAGTAATTAATCAAAGATCCCATCGTGCAAACTCAAAATACAAATGATTGGATGTGGTTCAAGTAACTTAAATACTATGTTGACTAGAAAGAAAATACTTCTAAAGTTGGTATGTGTGATGCTTTCTTTGATTATACCTATGAATATCAGGGTAATGCACCAAAGCTTGTACATACTCCTCTAACAGACAAGTGTTATTTAACCCTTGTTTTGGGTATGAAAATGGGTTATGGTGGTAACCCTTATGGACCTGCAGGTACAGGTAAGACTGAGAGTGTAAAAGCTCTAGGTTAAGCATTCGGTAGACAAGTCTTAGTATTTAACTGCGATGAAGGTTTGGATTATAAGGCAATGGGTAGAATCTTTATTGGTTTGGTTAAATGTGGTGCTTGGGGTTGTTTCGATGAATTCAATCGTTTAGAAGAGCGTATGCTCTCTGCAGTCTCCCAATCTATCCTCCTCATCCAAATGGGATTGAAAGAAGGTGTGAATAAGATTGAATTAATGGGCAAGGATGTGAAACTAAACTCAGCAATGGGTATCTTCATTACCATGAACCCCGGTTATGCTGGCAGATCAAACCTCCCAGATAACCTCAAACAACTCTTCAGACAAATCGCTATGGTCAAACCAGACAAGGAAATGATCGCAAGAGTCATGTTGTATTCTTAAGGTTTCAAAACTGCTGAGAAATTGAGTGGTAAAATTGTGTCACTTTTCGATTTATGTGCCAATCAATTATCATCACAAAGTCATTATGACTTCGGATTGAGAGCATTGAAAAGTGTGTTGGTATCAGCTGGTAACTTGAAAAGAGCAGAAAAAGCTAAACTCAGAGATTTATCAGAAATCACTGTAGAATGGGAGACTAACATTTTGATTAAATCATTGTGTGATACTTTAGTTCCCAAACTTATTGCTGAGGATATACCATTGTTATCATCATTGCTATCAGGTGTGTTCCCAGGCTCCACTATTATACAAATTCGTGAAGATCGTCTTATTGATTAAATTGAGAAACTCTCCTCAAAGTTCAACTTAATTTGTAAAGGACCATTTATTGAGAAGGTTTTGTAATTGTTCCAAATCAGTAACTTACATCATGGAGTTATGATGGTTGGTCCCACTGGTTGCGGTAAATCAGCTGCCTGGAAGATTCTCTTAGAAGCATTAGAAAGAATTGATGGAATAAAAGGTGAATCATACATAGTAGATCCCAAGGCAATTAACAAAGATGATCTCTACGGTAAATTAGACTCCACCACAGCAGAATGGACAGATGGTGTCTTCACTTAAATCCTCCGTAGAATCATCGACAACGTCCGTGGTGAGTCCTCCCGCAGACACTGGATCATCTTCGATGGTGATGTAGACCCAGAATGGGCTGAGAATCTCAACTCAGTGCTTGATGATAACAAACTGCTGACACTACCCTCTGGTGAGAGACTGTCTATACCACCTAATGTCAGAATCATGTTTGAAGTAGAAACTTTGAAACATGCCACACTGGCTACTGTCTCTAGATGTGGTATGGTTTGGTTCTCTGAGGAGACTGTCACCATCAACATGATTTATCATCATTACTTAAGCAGACTTCAGTAAGACAGCTATGATAGTCTAGGTGAAGACGCTGATAAAGACTCTAAAAACTCCCAATAAGAAGGTGGTTAAGCCTAATCATCAGGTGCCAATGAATTCATCCAACAATAAAGTGCAGACACTCTGTACATGAGAAAAGTTAGAAAGCGATGTGTTGAGAGCATCAAACAATTATTTGAGGATGATGGTTATATGACTAAAGTATTAGATTATTCGCAATCTCTACCACATATCATGGAGTTCACTAGAATTAGATGTTTGGAGTCAACATTTGCATTGATAAGAAAAGGTATTTCTAATGTGTTGGACTATAACGAAGCACATCCAGACTTCCATTTAACAGATGAGTAAATCGAGAGATATATGCTTAAATTCGTGATATTCGCTTGTATTTGGGGTGTAGGAGGGTCTATGAACCTACAAACCAGAACTAATTTCGGTAATAAACTTTCTGAGTTCACCAGTGTACCCATGCCATCTACCGCATAATATCCATTGATTGACTTCGAGATCAGATTAGAGGATTAAGAATGGCATTTATGGAAAAAGAAGGTACCAAGTATCGAGATTGAACCACATAAAGTCATTGAAGCAGATGTCGTTATTACTACAGTTGATACTACTCGCCATTAAGAAGTACTTTGTTCCTGGATCAGTGAGCATAGACCATTTTTGTTATGTGGTCCTCCAGGTTCCGGTAAGACTATGACACTCATGGCAACTCTTAAAATGTTAACAGACTTCGAGATGATATTCATAAATTTCTCATCTAGCACCTTGCCAGAATTGATCTTAAAAACCTTCGATCATTATTGTGAATATAAAAAGACACCCTCTGGTATGATTCTCAGACCTCATCAACCCAATAAATGGTTAGTTGTATTTTGCGATGAAATTAACTTGCCAGATACAGATAAATATGGAACTCAAACAGTTATAACATTCTTGAGATAAATTACTGAACAAAATGGTTTCTGGAGATCTTAAGATAAATAATTCGTTAGATTAGAGAGAATTTAATTTGTTGGTGCTTGCAATCCGCCTACAGATGCTGGTAGACATCCTCTTTCAGACAGATTCTTGAGACATTGTCCATTAATCTTTGTTGACTTCCCTGGTCCAGAGTCTTTAAAACAAATTTATGGTACATTTAACCGTGCAATGTTAAAGAAAGTTCCATATCTCCGTTCTTTAGCTGAGCCCTTGACAGAAGCCATGGTACAGTTCTATACATAGTCACAATAACATTTCACTTCTGATATGTAAGCACATTATATCTATTCCCCTCGTGAACTCACAAGATGGAAATATGCTATTTATGAGGCATTAGAGTCTCTTGACACTCCCGAGGATCTTGTTAGATTGTATGTACACGAAGGTTTAAGACTTTTTGAAGATAGATTGGTGTATAATGAAGAAAAAGACTGGTGTAATCAGGCTATTGATGCTGTAGCACATAAATGGTTCCCTTAGGCAGATCAATAGAAAGCACTTGAGAGACCTATATTATTCACTAATTACCTTAATAAGAACTATATCTCAGTCAAATAAGAAGAACTCAAGAAATTCATAGAGGCAAGATTGATAACATTTTATGAGGAGGAATTGAATGTACCACTTGTAGTGTTTGACTCTGTGCTTGATCATATTCTCAGAATTGATCGTGTCCTTAGACAACCATTAGGGCATTTACTATTGGTTGGTGCTTCTGGTGTTGGTAAAACAACACTCTCCAGATTTGTGTCCTGGATGAATAACTTATAAGTGTTCCAGATTAAAGCTGGTAGAAACTATAGTGTAGAAGATTTCGATGCTGATCTTAGAACTGTAATGAAGAGAGCTGGTTGTAAGATGGAGAAGATTTGTTTCATTTTCGATGAAAGTAACGTCTTATCAACAGCATTTTTGGAGCGTATGAACGCCTTGCTAGCCAGTGGAGAGGTTCCAGGTCTCTTTGACGGCGAAGAATATATGGCTTTAATCAACCAATGCAAGGAAGCAGCACTCAAGGATGGTAAGATTATCGACACTGAGGAGGAATTATACAAACATTTCACTTTTAATGTGCAGAGAAATCTCCATGTAGTGTTCACAATGAATCCAAGTAACCCAGATTTTAGTAATCGTACTGCTAGCTCCCCTGCACTGTTTAATAGATGTGTTATTGATTGGTTTGGAGAATGGTCTAATGAGGGCTTACTTTAAGTAGCCAAGGAGTTTACTAAATCTTTAGATATCCTTCCAGAAAGTTTCAATAAACATATGGAAGTGATTCAAAGATAAGATCCAGAAACTGGAAAGATTTAAATAGTTGACCCTAAACATGAAGCTCTTTGTTAAGTTATTGTAGAAATTCACAATACAGTTAAGGAAGTCAACTTAAGACTTATGAAATCAGCAAAGAAATTCAATTATATTACTCCCAGAGATTTCTTAGATCTCATTAAGCACTTCGTTGAGTTATTACACGAAAAGAAAGAAGAATTGGAGGAACAACAATATCATTTGAATGTCGGTCTTGACAAGTTGAAGTAAACCGAAACTGCAGTTATTGACTTGCAAGGACAACTCTCAGTCTATGAGAAGGATCTCATGCAAAAGGAAAGAGCAGCCAATGAGAAACTTAAACTCATGGTCTAGGAACAAAAAGAAGCTGAGACACAGAAAGATTTATCTATTAAAACTCAGAAAGAATTGGAGTTAAAATCAGTGTAAATTGCTTAACGATAAGAGGAGGTTAAACGTGACTTAGGTAAAGCTGAACCTGCTCTTTAAGCAGCTCAAGAGAGTGTTAGTGGTATTTAAAAGAGAAACTTGGATGAGTTGAGAGCATTGGCATCACCACCAGTTAATGTCAGATTGGCACTTGAACCTGTTATTGTTCTCGTTTCTGGAAACCCCAAGAAGCCAGAGTGGAATGAAATCAAGGAATGGCTCCGTAAACCCACATTTATTCAGACTATTATGACTTTCGATAAGAATGCTATCTCTGCTCCAATTAAGAAATTCATTAAGACCAATTATTTAGATAAGAAAGATGAATTTGTTATTGAAAAGATCTTTAAAGCCTCCTAAGCTGCTGGTCCTTTAGCTCTCTGGGTGCAATCATTGGTTGAATATGCAGAAATCTTTGATAAGATCACACCACTCAGAAACGAAGTAGAGGAGTTGGAGAGAGAACACAACAGCATGAGAGATAAAATGATTGAACTAGAGTAATTAGTTAAAAAACTTGAGTAGAATATTGAACAGTATAAAGTTGATTATGGGCAACTCATTGGTGAAGTACAATCATTAAAAATTGAAATGACTAAGGTACAAGACAAAGTGAAGAGATCACAATAACTGATTTAAAACCTCTCTAGCGAGAGAATTCGTTGGGAATAATCATCCAAGAATTTCAAAGATCAAATGTCATGTTTAATGGGAGATGTACTGTTATCATCTGCATTCCTCACATATATCGGTTTCTTCGATCATTACTACAGACATCACTTGCAGTTAGAGTGGAAATTCTTTGCTGATAGAATTGGACTTAAGTATCGTAACGATATAAGTTTCGTAGAATTCCTCTCAAAGCCCACAGACAGATTAATATGGCAAACTTAAGAACTTCCTAATGATGAACTTTGCATTGAAAATGCAATTATTTTAAAGCGTTTCAACCGTTACCCCCTCATTATAGACCCCTCAGACTAAGCACTCAAATTTATCATAAATCATTATGCCGATAAGAAGATCTAGAAGACATCTTTTGCAGATGATTCGTTTATGAAAAATCTTGAGACTGCTATTAGATTTGGATTACCATTATTAGTGCAAGATGTAGAGAAAATCGATCCAGTTTTAAACAGTGTGTTGAATAAAGAAGTTCACAAAGCCGGTGGTCGTGTGTTGATTAGAGTAGGTGACTAAGAGATTGATTTCTCATAAACATTTGTGATGTTTATGATCACCAGAAATCCTAATGCTACTTTTACACCCGATTTGTGCTCAAGAGTTACATTCGTTAACTTTACAGTCACATCATCATCACTTTAAAACCAATGTCTGAACATTTACTTGAAAAACGAAAGAGAAGAAATTGATAAGAAGCGTAATGATCTTTTGAAACTTCAAGGTGAATGCAAGGTTAAACTTAGAGAATTAGAAGACTCCCTTCTAGATGCACTTAATAAATCCGAGGGCAACATCTTGGATAACAACGCTCTGATTAACACATTGGAGACATTAAAGAGAGAGGCAGCTGAGATTCATGCTGAAGTAGAAAAGACTGATGATACTATGAAGGAGATTGAAGTTGTGTCCAGCTAGTATCAGTCGCTCAGTAACATGACATCAAGAATATTCTTCACACTCGATAGCATGTCGAGTATTAGTTTCCTATATCAATACTCTTTACAACATTTCATGGAGTATATCTTTGCTGTTCTACATAGCAATGAAGAATTGAATAAGATACCAAAAACCAACCCAGATGCACGTCTCAGAGTAATCACCAAGGAACTTTTCACATATGTATATTTAAAGATATCTCAAGGTTTACTACTTGAGCATTAAGTACTCTTCGCTGTGAGACTTGCTCAAATTAGATTGGGAGGCGAAGGTGCATTTGACAATATATTCGAAGTATTATTGAAAAGCCCCACACTATTTGATACAAAACTGCCAGACTCATTTTTGGGAGGCAGATTGAGTAAGACACAGTTAAAAACCATTGAAGAATTAAGTTCAAACAAATAATTCATATAACTTATTGAAAACATTGAAATGAATGAAGATAAATGGATCACATTTATGGATCATCCCAATGCTGAGAGTATGATACCAGATCAAATGGGATTTGATGGTCCTGAGAGTGAAACTACCAAAGATATCAAGAGATTGATTTTATTGAAAATACTAAGACCTGATAGATTTATTGCTGCTGCCAAATTATTCGTGTCAAAGGTTTTAGGAGATCAGATCTTCAATGTTGGTGATTTGGATTTGATGAGAATAGTAGAGAAAGAGTCTCATGCTAAATCTCCATTATTATTGGTATCAGCTCCAGGTTTCGATGCCTCTTACAAAGTAGATATGTTGGCTAAATAGGCAAATAAAAAGTACACTTCAGTAGCTATTGGTTCACCAGAAGCTTTCGGCCAAGTTGATAAAGCAATCAAAGCTGCAAGTAAAACCGGTTCTTGGGTATTACTTAAGAATGTACATTTAGCACCTTAATGGTTGATAGAATTAGAGAAAGAGATCTATAAACTGCAATTAAACCCACAATTTAGACTTTTCTTAACAATGGAAATTAACCCTAAAGTACCAACCACACTCCTTAGAGCATCACACATATTTGTGTTTGAACCTCCTTCAGGTATTAAAGCTTCACTGTTGAGATCATATACCTCTACTATCACTGAGTAGAGATCTAACAAGATACCAGTTGAGAGATCAAGACTTCATTTCTTAGTAGCATGGTTCAATGCAGTAGTGTAAGAGAGATTAAGATACACACCTATTGGTTGGAGTAAATTCTATGAATTCAATGAGAGTGATTAAAGATGCGCTTTGGAATGCGTCGATGAATGGGTTGATACCATGGGCAAGGATAGATAAAATATTGATCCTGATAGGATTCCATGGGATGCTCTCAGAACATTAATAGGTCAATCCATCTTTGGTGGAAAGATTGATAACGAATTTGATAACAAGATCTTAAACTCTTTAGTTAATCAATTCTTTAGACCTGAAAGTTTCAATTTCGAATTCCCACTCTTTATTGTGCCTCCCGACTCTGATGAGCAGGTGTTAAAGATCCCCGATGTTAAAAACTATAAAGGGTTCTTATAATGGATTAAGGACTTGCCAGCTGTTGAAAGTCCATGTTGGAGTGGTCTACCATTGAATGTTGAGAAATTGGTCAGAGAGAGATAAACCTAACTTTTGATATCAAACTTGAATATGCTTTAAGGTACTGGCGATGATGTTTTAACAGCCGCCGAAGAAGCAAAGTAGAATGAAGGTAACGACAGCAAAGCTGCATGGTTAGTTAAATTACAAGTCAAAATTGATAAACTTTTGAAAGCTTTACCATCACAACTAGCTTTACTATAAAGAACTAGTGCTTCTATTACTAATCCTCTTTTCAGATTCTTAGAACGTGAAGTGACTGTAGCTTCATAAATATTGGATATTGTGAAAGCTGATTTATAATTACTACGTGAAATGTGCAGTGGAGAGCGCAAATCTACAAATATCTTGAAATCTCTTGCTGAGGATCTACACGCCGATATTATACCTAAAAAATGGAGAAAGTATAACATTGCTAATATTTCTGCAACAGAATGGATAGATGACTTCAAGAAACGTATTGATTAATTAACAAGATTGTCTAACTCAAATGATTTTGGTAAGAAGGGATTATGGTTTGGAGGGTTACTATTCCCTGAGGCATACCTAACTGCCATAAGACAAAGTGTTGCTTAAGAAAACAAGTGGAGTTTAGAGGAATTGGAATTGAAATTTGAACTAAACCCTAGTGATGATTACATTCAAAAGAATAATCTAGGATTTATCGTAGATGGGTTATCTATCGAAGGCGCTTAGTACTCAAAGGAAGAAGAGCGTATCAGACTTTCAGAGTCACTCCAATCCTACATGCCACGTGCAAATTTGAAATGGGTGAACAAGAACAAATTGAGTGATGAAGATAAGCCTGAGGAAGGAATGGAATACATACAAATTCCATTATATTTGAATAAACAGAGAAGCACATTGTTATTCTCTGTTAAGATACCTACACATAATGTGCCATCATATATTTGGTATCAGAGAGGTGTTGCACTCTTTGGATGGAATAAAGAGTGATAATAATGATAGATTGGTACAAATATGTAACCACTGTGTTGCATTAAATTTCAACTTAAAAATTTGATATAAATGGTAAATTTAAGAAAATGTTAAACAAACGTAACAATTGGTTTGTAATTTGATATTTTAGAATTTATCATACTTATTAAACAAAATTATTAATTTCATGTTAAAAAACCTAAAAATAACATACTTTAAATTACAGTACTTGGGGTTTTGGGGTTTTG
>LAST02016604.1:0-12783 GCA_001273305.2 Sterkiella histriomuscorum
CCCCAAAACCCCATGAATAATGAATATTTCTTTACGAAAAGATAGTTAAATATATTTAAATATTTTGTCAGTTATAATATATGAGTTTAGATTTTTATATAAGTTTATGTTATTAAGTTAAGTGCATATTTAAATTGCATCTTGTCATCATTCGTTAAGTTAGCAAAGCATAGCTGCAGCTCTTAATGTCCATGTTCTAGGTGGCTCTTTAGTGGGAATTTCCACAGCGATAATAAAGTTAGTAGATTAACCTGTAGTAGATAAAACACCAGCTCTTACTGATGTTTTGTAAATAGGACAACTATACTCTTCTGGGTCAGGTTTATAATCTTCCTGTGGTTTAAACCAAATAAGTGGCATCTTAGAGTACATTTCACCGGGGTATTAATCTGCGATACATTGTGTTTCACGGTCGTAACGAGCACCGTCCATGTATAGACCGTAAATATAAACACCATCTTCAGGAGGCTCTTCTACTTCCCCGGGCTCCTCCTCTAACATTATTTGGAAAGAAAATTGTAACTTATCAATAGCTATCTTGTAGTTTCTTGCATGAGTTTGCAGACAACCAGTCATAAAACCTTATGGGAAGAAGAATCCTGATAACCAGAAAGAGTTAGGTGCACCGTTAGTTAACCAATCCTACATAAATGCTACTCTTTCTAGTAAATCTTTATACCATGTTGGTAATGGTTTTAATGATGGATAAGCAACTTTCTCCCAATTCTTAGGTACTTAACTGTTTTAGATACTAACATACATAGAATCTAATTCCTCACTCATAACAATGAATCCCTTAATAGCTTTCTTCAAAAGTACGATTGAATTTCTCATAACAGTAAGTAGTCTGTTAAATCTTTACATTTCTTGAAGTAGTACAGTTGCTAGTGATGATATCAAACCTTGTTTGTCTGGTTTGAACATATCCTTTTTACCAAGTGCTTTATCTAAAAGTGCTGGTAGTATCTTTTTAATTTCCTTAGCTCTTTCCTTCACTATTTCATCGGGAGTCTACCCTCCTGCAATAGTACTGACTCTTGGTTGAATAGATAGGATTGTAGATACTATTTTATCAGATTCTTGGTTTTGATAGGTAATATTGGCATTCTCATGTAGACCGAATACTTCTGGATTATCTATCAAAGGAAGAGTCTCGATATAATCTCTATAGGTGTCTAGATGGCCGAATGTCGGTGCATAATAAATACCTGACTCACTGAATTTATAACCATCCTCTAGAATGTCTATGTTGTAATATTTCTTAAGCATAGAGAGGAGACATCTTCTATCCCAATCATCGGTTACACGACCACCGTAGTTAATATGGCCTGTTACATACAACAATGCATCCCAAGGAATCTCTTCCTACTCATCCAAGAATATCTTCAGCATGGTAATAGATGTTTCGAGATCAGAGTCATTGAACTCATACCTGATATTCCAACCGAGAGGTCCGAACTTTCTGCGCTCCTGAATCAAAGCATGGAAGAATGAGAGACCAAACAGTAACTTCTTCCAGGTCTCAGGCTTCTTAGAATCGTTGAAAGTATTGTCAGAGAATTCTTAATAGGTTCTCTTAAGATTAGCTTTTAAACCACGAGGGGGTTCTGTTGTTAACTTTACACCGTTTTGTAAAACTGATACTGGGAAGTAATCTGCTGGCATAGATGTTAAGTATAATCTGAAATCTGCATGCATTTCGTATTCTTCAGCTCCAAAGTTAATGACAATATTTTCAAGTGAAGGCATCCAAGATTTAGCCAAGTGACAGTTTTGTAACATAACCCATTCTCCGTTCTTTTTGGAGGCTTTAATAAGTGCCTCAGCTTTAGGTCCTTGTCCTTAACCGAGAGAAATAACATTAAGTTTTTCTCCAAATCCTTTGTCCTTTGCAAATTTGATAAGTTGTGATGTGGGATCAGCACCCTAACTCAATACGAAGATTAAAGGTGTTTTAACATCTGTATCATTATAGACAACCTCCATAGTCACAGATGGACTTTCTACATAGAATTTGCCTATCTCATCAATGACATAATTTTGGAAAGCGAAAAGTAACTTCTCAGGTCTAAATGCCTTTAAGACTATGATCTTTTCGAAGTTGTTAAGTTTTTCATTCCATTCTAATGGTAATGGTTATAGTTGTGGGTCACCCTTTGTAGCCCAGTCTGACCATTCATTCCAATTTTTACTTATTGATTGGCAAATTCCACCATAGGTATTTGGATCAGTGCAGTCCACGAAATACAGTAAGTCCCAACCTATAATTGATAATGATTTTGGATCTGGGTTCTTTGGTTTGTTTCTTTGTTACTCTACACTAATTGGACCAGAACCTCTAAGTATAATATTCCAATGTGTATCTTTAATCTTAAGAATATTTCTATTGATGTTAACAATAATCAAGAATGAATAGATAATTTTATGAGCCTCGAATAGACCTCTGCTAACATTAGTGTATATCATTCTAGTAATATTATCAATGAGAATGTCTAATCTCTCTTATAGATCACGAGATTTTCTACTCTTTTCAATTGCAGAGTTAAATAGACGTTTAATATAGGCTAGTGAATATTGATACATAGGGTCAATACCTGCCAAGTCTGCAATAACGAAATACAATATACTGCCTCTTATAGCCACTGATCTATATTAATTACGAGTATTATTGATTTCCTCCTCAACAGTTAATGACTATACCATTCTCTCATTAATTTCTTTTGATGTTTTCTTGGAGGTCTCTAGTACATTAATTAAATTGTCTTCATCTAAAATTTGTTCCTCTGTTGATTCTGATAACAGTTTCAGAATTGTTATTTCGATTTATTTAAGAGTTCTCTGATCAGCATCCATTGTTACAACAATCTCATCACGTTTCTTTTCTATCTCTGGTTTTTCTTAGACTACCACATCTCCAAGGAGTTGTTCTTCCAAACCACTAAAGGTCACAGTGAAATTAATCAGTGTAACTTTAATGCAAATTTCTGGCAAATAATGTGGGTTTGGCATTTTAGTAGTCATAAAGAATCTGAAGTTATCATCATAGTCAACATTGGAATCTCCAAGTCTGATTTGTTTGATACCTCCTTCAGTCTTAAATTGCTGTTTCAACAAAATGGGATCAATGGATGGATCAACATATTCCTCCATATCCTCTACAAGAGTCGGTCTACCATTTCTGACAGCAGCACTCATTTCTCTTAAGAAATTATTTGTACCAAATTTGAGTTACAAGATATTGTTATCTTTCTCCATATTTTTAATCCATTTATTGGCTTATTACTGTGGATCAATACACAGTGCCCATCTCTAGGCTTTAGTTGCGAGTATACCATTTTCGATAGAGACTTGATCTGTGGGGAGACCATTAATGTTCCAACCACGAATAACAATGGGATCTCCCATAATCTTAATCATAGAGAAATCTTAACTTGTTGGGATGCCTTTATTTAAACAGCCCTGTACCCATTTATTGACTAGATTTTATCTGTAGATACCAGTGAAAGCACCATAATAAGAGATACAAGCACAAGATAAGAACACATTTCCAACTAGTTACTCAATTTCAACTGAAATATTAGCGACTGTTTCTTTCCATCTAACTCCTTCATCAGCAAGTAAAACAACTAGTTTCTCAGCTCTTCCCATACGTTTCTCGCATCTATCCATATCACTCTCCAGTCTCTCTTTTTCATCCTGCATTCTCTGGCATTCAGCCTCTAATCTGGCTACTGCCTCTTTGACTTTATTGACCTCAGCCATTTTCTGATTGAGTTCAGACTGTGCCTTGGAGAGTATGGACTGTACCTCCTCGAACTTCTTCTTTTTGGGCTCTACTTTCTTTATCACCATTTAGAACTTAGATACTGATATACACCACATACAGAGACATTTTGCAGCTTGAGATTTACTACCAACTGAATCAGCATCAAATTCTTTTAACTTAAGATACTTATTTCTGACTTTAGTCAGGACAGACTCGGGGGTCTTGGAGACATCATAGAACAAAAGTTTGTTAATGAAACCTTAGGTATCTCCCAACACTGATCTAACATTGTTCCAATCTGTCTTTTCTCCAATCAATATCATTACAGCTTCCATAACCATAACGACAGCAGCAGGTGGGTTAGGGAAAGTCTTAATTTCAACAATAGCAGCCTTATCCAGTGTTTTAAGAGCAGCTTCTGAGGCTTCAAGTTCAGGTTTAGCAGCATTAAGATCAGCCTCTGCATCATCAGATATGGCCTTAGCTTCAACAGCTTTCTTGTTAACGATCTCAGCCTCCTAACTGACAACTCTTTCCTTCTCATTAGCCACTTTCTTATCAGCGTTGACTCTTTCGAGTGCAACTTTAAGGTCTTCATTCTTTTTCTACAGCAGTGGTTGTAACTCTGTGAGTTTAACTCTCAATTCAGCTATGGATTTATTAGTATCATTGAGTTTCTTAAGACCAGTAGCAAGACGGTTTTTGTTTAAATTATACTCACTACGTTTTATATCTAGGGTGTTTAAGTACAATGAGATTAAATCTAAGTAACTCTTTGGGGTGGTGTACACTTTTCTTCTTAATTGGGAGAAGAAAGAATCTGCTTCTTCCTCTACACTGGTGTGGATTACCATACACATTTCTGCGAGAGATTGCCTTACTTCTTCAGTTGGTAAATCAAGTTCCTTGAGGAATTCAGAAGATACATATAATAGGGCTTCTTCTGGCCATCTAGAGAACCAATCGAGAGTACAGCAATTGACTAATGATGGGAACATACGACATCTCACTCTCAATGTATCACCGACTGGTGACATGCAGAGTGTGATATGAAGATTGTCTCTAACTCTATTAATGAATGTCTAATTAATGACTTCAATACTATCAATTTTCTTCATCTCAATAACCACAGGTCTCACACCATTAATGATTTTATCTCTATCTTCAGGCAACATTAAATTGGGTATTTCACCTGTATTCAACAAATTGTTAATATCTTCGAGGAAACTTTCATTAATAATTTGTGTGTCTGTCATAATAAAACACACCTGCTTTCCTTCTATACCGGTCTGGAACATTAATTCCTTCATGAAATCTTTGAATTGAGCTGAACCGAAGTTCTTTGTTATCTCGATTTATCTGCAGCTTATATCCAACATGTAAGAACTGAGTCTAGTAAGGGATTATTTACCGGAACCACCAACACCAATCAACATGATGTTACCACGGGGTTAACGCAAGACTCTGGTTATACGCAAAATGTGCTCGATAGCGTCATCGAAGAACACCAAGTTCATTTTGTTGGAGTTGCCAATGTTGTACTCATCTAACATTCCATTGAGGACTTTCATTAACTTATTCTTATCTTTGATTTCTTCATATAGTTTAACTGGTGCATCAAGTTTAAGCAAGTTACCAAACATAATCTTCTCCCTCACAAACATCTCCTCATAGTCAACTTACATTCTGAAATTTCTGACCATAAGTTCCATAATGAGACTGGCAAACCACTTCTTATCTTCATTATTGATAAGTCTATCATAGAACACTCTCAGACACTCGTTAATCCAGAGACGTGCGAGTGACTCTGGTTGTTATACAGACACAGGTTTAACCATTAAAATGCCCTAGAACACTTTACTAACGTCTCTTAAATTGAATAAATAATGGAATTTTGCAGGGGTTGCTCTAAGTTCTTCCGAGATTCTCTGATATATCTCGATTGTTGAACCTACTACTGCATCTTCCATTTTCTGGATTTGATCTTAAAATCCGATCTTAAGGAAACCCTATAGGATAGAACCGAAGATTTTAGTGAGTGTAGTTCTATCAGCATTAGGAAGACAGAACATGTTGAAATGTCTGGTGAATCTCATAGTAAGTGGAGATCTACCACCTCCTGGTGGAGCTGAAGCAGCAATTAAAGTTGTGTCCTCAACATCTTTCCATACCCATTCATCACGGTCATACAATCCTCTCATATCAATGAATAGTCTAAGCAATTCAATAGGTGGTTAAGCACCATACTCTTCTTTTTTAGGCATGTTAAGATCATCAACGAAGATAACGAACCTTTTGCCTGGAGTTGGACCATAAACACCTTTTCTTCTTTTTTCAAATTTCTCATCGAGAGCATCTTGAGTTTAATTGGCAGAAGTTTAGGCAGAGAATGTTAATGGAATTGTTTAATATTCTTCAGTCAACTCAGTTGTCAACAGTTCATTGATGTTCACAGTTTTACCTGTACCAGTGGGTCCTGGTGATAAAACGTGCTTCTTATTCATAACCAATATACGTTTGAGATATTTCATACGGATAGAATCGAATGTTGGCACAACAATTTCTCCAAAGCCTAACCTATTATCAACATTATATGGTTGCACGGTATTTGTCCAAATAATCCATTCTTTCTTGGTCTTATCAAACATGTAATCATAAACTAGACCTTCTTATGGGAAAGGATATTTGCAGTCTTTACCAATCAATTCCCTCAATTTCTTATTGAATCTTTCTCTACCGTCTAAATTAGTTGTGCAACCAATTGACCACACTAGAGCGAATAAGAATAAACTCTCAAGGCATTGCTCAAACTCTTCTACTTCTTCTGGAGCAATCTTTCTGATTTCATTTTCGAAATAATCAGCAAAATAACAATCCAAGATTCTCATAAGACTTTAGGTAATATTGTTATTAACAGTAGGTACTGGTTCATAACAGTTTCTTCTCATAAATTTAAGACATTCATTCAAATATTTCTTGAAATAATTGTCAAGACTGGGAGTGAAAGTTTTCTTGTTCTTAAATGCCTAAGGAATAGTGTTTAACCAAGATTTAACTAGAGGCTCTAATCCTAAAGCACCAGGTTCCATATACACCATACCGCATCTAGATACAGTAGCAGGTGAGGCAACAGCCAAGTCTTGTACCTCAAATAATATTCTCATAGCAGCTCTGAGTTTAATTCTCTGACCATTAGCCAGGCACAGTGTCATGTTATCATCAAGCACAGTGTTCATGTTTTCAATCCAAAGTGCATCTACTGGGCCATCGAATACTATCCATGTCTTTTCTTCTCCTTACTCTTATGCAGCAGCTCTCATAACTTTTGAGGCCAGACCGTCATGCCATTCTTAAGAAATTGGATTAACTTCTCCGTATAATTCTCCCATAGATATGGATTTTGGGTTTAAGATTGTTTTCTTAACAAATTGGAATCTATCATCTTTTGAACCTCTTTCTCTTAAAGTACTCATAGTGTGTTACAATACATTATAGCATGTAGTTTTACCACCTCCAGTAGGTCCAACCAACATGACTCCGAATCTGACATTGAAAGTTTCGAATAGTTAGATACATTTTAGTAAGAACACTGGATGTTATTGCAAGCCAAAACTTTCAATTGAGCTTTCAATTTGTGTTTACAATTCACCATAATCAGATTCTGTGATTTCGATGCTTGGGAATAAATCCTAAACAATTGCACTAAATAGTGGTAAATCATCTTTCAAAAACTTTGGTACATTGGAATCTCTCATAGCTCTGATAAGCACAATATTTTCCTCGGTATCAGGGAATTTTCTTCTTAAAGAACCGGCCATGACCAAGACTGACTTCACAGCTCTCATACCGAAATCATAATGATCTTGCTTTGATAATTGTTCTGATGATAATTTATACAGCTAGACCATCTTTCTGGCTAATTCGTCAGCAGTCTCAAAACCCTCAGAGAACAAAATAATTTGTGCGATAAGTCTATAATCGGGGATCATCATAGATATGGGTCTGAAGAGTGATTTCAAGTTATCGGGGAGTTCAGTACGACCAGCATAACCAGGGTTCATAGTGATAAATACTCCAAATCTTAAATTGAGTGGGATGATTTTCTCATTAAATTCGAATTCTGACTTCTTTGCTCTTACTGCAGACTGAATTGTGAGGATTTGCTGTGCAATAACAGATAACACTTCGATATCAATTCTGTTGAACTCATCGAAACATGCCCAAGCACCAGCTGATGCAAGTCCCTTGAAGAATTTACCAACCATTATATAATCCATACCGTCTGAACAATTAAATACCACACATTAAATAGCAACGGCTTTAGCAAGATCCTTGGTTGATTCAGTTTTACCAGTACCAGCTGGACCAGCAGGTGCACCTCCCAAGTTAAGGTTCAATGCTCCCATGAGTGTCATATAACACTTATCGGTAAGAGGAGTAATAACGAGTCTCATAGTGTTACCAAGATATTCATAACCATAAGGGAAATTGGTCTAAATACACTTGACTCTGCAGTCATCTTGTTCCCAGTAATATCTGAGTTGAGAAATCCATTCAAATGCGTTAACATCATCAATTTGAGATTACACCAAGTTATCAACGACATCCTTTGCATGCACATCAATAACGATCAATGCACCAAGAGTGATACTTTGCAATTTAGTTAGCTTCTTTCTGACTTATTTGACTGTATCAAGTAGTTGATTATCAAGCTTCTATAGATATTTGGCTACACCTTATGTACCTTCTTTTAACATAGCTTCTTCTACTTCAGAAGTCCAATGTACTTGTGAACCATTCAATACACATTAACCCGGATGCACCAAGATCCAGTCAGTTCTGACATTGGTTAAATACTCATCTACGGAGTACTTTAAAACATGACGAACACTTTTGAACATCATGCGTTCTACCTCTCCCATCCAAAATTCTACACCTTTTTCTCTTGGGTCAACTATTTCTAACAGTTAAATCTTCTCTCTTTCACCAGAATACATAGCAACGATGGTTTTATCATTCTTGAACTCAAGATCAGCCATATTTTCGAAAACCTTTCTAAGATGTGGCCTTACATTCTCAACTTCCTTAGTCTGTGATAATATTTCAAGCAACTCATCATTTGATAAGAAATAGAATCTAGCGAAAATGGATCTTTTCTATTCGAGATAATCCCTGAGACCTCTTTAAACCAAATCTAAATTCTTATTGGCATCTTAGAATTTATCTAATAATCCCTCTCTAGTACAGGCTTTCAAAACATTGGGATTTTACTTCGTGCCTACTAGGATTTCCTTCCAATTTTTATCTACATTCTTAAACTTTTTGTTCTCAGATGGAAGCTGTTTCATTATATCTGGGGAGTCGAAAATTGGTTGTAAATACATCCATTGACCTTGGCATTTTATCCACTCATCAATACATTCAGACACATAAAGCATAGATGCATTCCATTCCTCAATTTCTTCTTCGAATGGTTTCTTAAATGGAGAGAATTGCATAGTTTGTGTAAGCACAATATGCTCATCAAGCATAGCCATAGCATCATCAAACCCACTCACTGAATATGTGCCAGTGTTCTTAAAGGGAAGTAAAATGAATTCAATGTTCTCCCAATCACGCTTCATTTTCAACAAAGATTACTCGATGTTATACTCTTTACCGGCTTTTTCACCGATGTCAACACATTCTTCTGAGTACTTGTGTAGCTCCATCTCTAGACATTGATTGAAAGTGAATCCCTCATATGGTTTAACTTCAAAGCCAACTCTCTCTGAAATAGCTTGCCAATGTCTATCTTTCATACCATCAGTTCTTAAAGCCAGTGCTAATGGCACAAATGGTTTGAATTCCTCAACTTCAGCTTTAGTTGACTCTGCAATTTTCAAGATACCCGGCAATTCCTTGTCACGGAACAATCTGATAACCTAGGCCATAGTCTTATTTGAGTTGTCTACAGTTTCCTCTAGTTTTTAAGCATCAAGCATAGCGAAATCATCATAGAGCCATGATTTATGGGATTTTCTCCAGTTATCAACAGTTGTCCACAAGTTATAGTAAGGTTGGAAGTCTTTAATCATAATACCGATTTGAGAATAATCAGTGTCTGGTAGACCTGTTAGCATTTCTCTGTTGTTATAGGTCTTTGCTTGTTCATTTGCATTCATTAATCTAGCATGGATAGATCTAGTCATACCAGCAATTTCCTCGAATTAGTTGATATCTTGGTATTATTAGAATGATGAGACTAAATTCTCGAGTTCAGTAATAGAAGCAGTAAATTCAGTTTATTAGCCCATCATTTGCTAGATAAACTTCTCTTGTTCTTTAGCTAAATATGCTTGCTGCTTATCAATTTTCTCGATTGTTTCTTTTGGTGACCCGTACAGTTTCCATTTTTTGTCATAGTCTTCATCATCATGATATTTGTAGTTGAACTGACTTAAAATATCGTAGATTTACATGCAAATCTTCAAATCTGACATTTGCTTCTCAATTTCATTAGGAACTGCAGCCATGTAATCTTTTATGCTTGTCAATTCCTCAATGTCCTTGGGTGCACTCTCAATTTTGTTGTTCATCTTCTCAAATACCTCAAGAAGTTCATTGGCTTATTATTTAGCTCTCTTGGCAATTAATTCAATTTCCTCATTGGCAATCTTGGTGTGCTTTTAAGCTAGAGTTGCTCTGATTTCCTTGCAACTGACCTTGAAGATTGAAACAATGATAAAATCGGGAATTTCTCCCTTTAAACGTTCTGCTTCTTCTTGATGGAATATAACATCTTTTCTTAAGAAATCGATTTCAGGTGGGTTATCTTGATCATCCATTTTTTTTACTACAGCCTCTGGATCAAGTTTGTACTCTTTATCGTACTTATCATATGTTCTGATATAGGTCTCAAGTGGCTTGATGGCTTCCTCAAGAGCATCTCTAAGTTTGAAGTATGCAGTAAACACCCAAGAATTCTCATCCTCAATGGCTTTTTTATCGCTAGGATCAACATCATCTGGCTTAAGGTCTGGTCGAACAGTAGCCTTCAAGAACATTTTAATGTTAGTTTTAAAGAGATGTGGAAGTAGTTTTTATTCTGGTTATGAGATTTCTTAAAGAGCTTTCAAACCATTATCGAAGATTAACATAATGGTTGAGACTATATCGAAGGGACTAGTAGAAAACATAGGCACATTACTATCACTTAACATTAAGTCAATTGAGAAAAGTGGAATAGGTGGTTTTAAACCTTCTTAAAGTTTGAGTTACTCTTCTGTGTAAAATTAATTTTCAACTGTGTTAGAATCGATAACATTAACAGATTTAGGGAGGAAAGTAAAGAGAGAATCTACAAATTTATTAACGGATTTTTAAGTCATATAGAGTAAAGTATCTTGCATAGTAAACTTAATAAGAGTTAAGAACTTCTTCAATTTGCCCATATCATAAGTCTCTTTAGAGGTTTCGTTAAGATTGAACCAAGACTTTGTTACTGACTACTCCTGGAAGTTATTTTTAATGATCTCCTTAATTTTATTAACCCAAGTTTCTCTTAGATAATAAGATGTTTGGGATATTGAAGATGCTTAAATTTGCTTAAATTCATCAATTCTCATTGTTTTGGTAATATTTGGGTTGTAAATATCCTTCACCAAAACGTCATTGCATTCTTTCTTAATATCTTATTTAGCCCTAATAACTTCATCCTTGTTTTGGAGAGTGTTAAAACAGAACTGTGAGAACTGCTCTGGGAAGTTATGAGGAGGAATAGATATCATTCCGAAGAATGGAGTTTGCTTGGCAGGTGGCTTTGGTGGGAGTTTCAGGTTTCCAGTAATTAATTCGTTACCACGCTCCTTCAAGTGCTTATCAAAAACTATTTTATTCATAGTCTTTGCAAACTCAAAGTTAACCTCACTCAATAGAGTCGTTGTATCTGATGAGCTTTTACCTCTTAATGCTTTAGTATTTTAAGTCATACTTAACACTCTGTTAACTTGTTCATTGTCTATCTCCGGGATTTAATGTGTTGGCATATTTTCAATATAGTAGTTATATTTGATTAGTGAATCTGCAAATATTCTGTTAGCATATGCTTGTTTAAACCTTCTAATGAACACTCTAGGATCTTCTTCATCAAAGAGAGTATAAATTCTATGAAGTCTGCATTTCTCCTTAGTGTTTTCCCAGAATCCTTCGAATCTATCAGTCTTTGGAAGATATTTAACAATTCTAACTTTTCTCCAGTATTGCAGTCCGTCCTTGTCTTTCCATAGACCTTAGGCACCTACACCTTAAAATTGGCCTCCTTGAGATGCATATTTAGCTACATTAGCAAGATTAGTCATTTTCAACCAATCATTTGGCTTTTTAGTTTCAAATTCCTTATCGTCATAGGCCTCCATAGGTAGCCAGCCACCAGGAGCTTTCTCAGGGTTCCTGAACTCAATACCCTATAAAAATGTTGTTGAATATTATTGATGGATTTAATATTTAAATATGAAACTTCCTAACTTACCTCTTGTTATAAGAGGACCTCTATATCGAATTGGGTATAGTCAACATTCTCCTCAATAATAGCTTTCTTCTTGCCCATATTCTAAATTAATTAGTGTTTAACTATCATTTTAATTTTACCTTAGTAGGAGAGTATGACTGATAGTCTTATTGCTTTAGTTGTGGTGGCGGTTAGACACCATGTGGATTGAACCTTGGAATAGATGAAGCTGGCAACTGTTTTTACAGAACCAAACCTACACATATTATTTATGAGTCATCCAATTTATATTTATGAATAAATATATAGTGATATTAATCGTACCTCCTTTGGCGTTAGATTAATCTTTAGCAGGTGATGATGCTCCATTGGCACCATTAACTACTGATTTTTTCTAAGTACTACTCATTTATTTTTTAAATAACAAATAAATCTAATAAGGTATTCTTGAAATATTTAATTTATTTAAGATTCTATTCAATCTAATTCCACTAATACAATTATTATTTTATTACGGGGTTTTGGGGTT
>LAST02016606.1:0-14652 GCA_001273305.2 Sterkiella histriomuscorum
ACCCCAAAACCCCATAAAGCTTAATTTTTTACTATTGGTGGAAATCTATAAATAATCTTAATAAATTTATAAATAGTTTTAAGAGATAAGATAATTTTAATAGATTTCTTTAGTAGATTTAATATTTTTATATTCAATTTTGTTATAATAATTAAATATGAAGTTAATTACTTCTCGATCGAAATAGCAATAACTCTTGCTCCCAAGTAAGAGTTATCTCATGATCATACTCTTGTTCATGGGATCTAATCTCAATCCTAGTAAATAAGTAACTTGCGATACTGGCTACTGGTATAATTCTGGCACAGGAATATGCGATATTTGTCCAGCAGGTAAGTTAAAATAATCATAAAAAACTAAATAAAAACTAGATCTAGAACTTATAATAATATATAAATTTGATTAAAAGTGTATTGAGTATTATTATAAAAACAAAATGCATAACTACAATACATGCAATGTATATTCTATAATAAAGTTGGTTATTATTGAGATTTATTTTAATTTTAGGTTATAAATGTGCCACACAAAGTTCGAAAGTAGTATGTTCCTCTGGTGAATATTCTCCAATGGGTTCTACATCTTGTACTGCATGTCCCTCAGGCTACTATTGCCCCACGACGACTGACCCACCACAGATTTGTTCTCTCGGTACTTATCCAGCAGCAAATAAACTTACCTGCACAGCTTGTTCTACTGGTAATTCTTGTTCAAACCCTACTAGCACTACAATGACAAGTTGCACTGCACCCACATTCTATCAGAGTGCTACTAGTTAAAGTGAATGTTTAGCTTGCCCTGCCGGTACACAATGCACATCCACAACAAGTACTTCATGCAGTGGCTAAGGTACAGGTTATTATTCAGTGTAAGGAGTCGGTTTATGTACTTAAAGTGCAAAAGGCTACTTTACACCAAGTCTCTAAATGAATACTTAATAATGTCCTACATCTACTTACTCAAGCTCATTGGGATCTTCGACATGTTCAGTATGTGACTCTGGCTACTCATGCTCAGATTAGATCGGCACTAAAACAGCTTGTGCAACTGGTACTTTCTCTCCATTAGGTGTCACAATTTTCTAATCCCCAACATCTCCATACATCTACGATACATCAACGAGTGCTATTAATAAGCCGTGCATTGAGGGTTATTATTCGTCAAGTAATGCATGTGTTTAATGCCCAGCAGGCTAAAAATGTAGTGATACTGCTAACTCAGGTAATTGTGCAGTTGGTTGGTACAGTACTATTGGTAAAGGTTACTGCATGCCCTGCAAATCATTCTATGGATGTAATGCTCCTGCTTCACCAGCATCATGCTCAACTTCTCAATATGTCAATATTTTGACTTCTACTTGTACAAATTGCCCAACAGGTCAAATTTGTTCTGTAAGTGGATAGAAAGTATAAACTCCCAGATATTGTAGTCCAGGTTATTACCGTGCCTCAGCAACCACCTGCACACTCTGTACTGAAGGTAACTATTGCGCAGATGGTCAATCTTAAGTTGCCTGTGCAACTAATGAAATTTCGGGAACTGGGTATACTAAGTGCATTAAATGTCCAGCTGGATACACTTGCAACAGTCAAAAGAAACTATCACTAATAACTAAATGTGCTGCAGGATACTATGCTCTAGAAGGTGACGGTATATGTACTAAATGTATCGGTGGTTAAACTTGCACTGAAACCAATATTCTCTATGAAAGTTGTATAGCTGGTACATATATGGCAACACTAGGTTCATCTGATGCAAGTTGTACTATTGTGCCAGTAAACTAAAAATCCTCTGGTTTAACTAGTGCATCAACTGCTTGTTCTCTTACCTAACTAGCCAATTATGGTTCAACTTCATGTAGTACATGCCCCACTAATGAGCCTTGCTCAATCGACCGAAGAGGTTATTTAAGTGATTGTATACCAGGCTAATCCTTTGATTCTGCAACTAATACTTGCAAGGATTGTACTGCTGGTAAAGAATGCTTAGATTCAACAGCAACAACTTGTGCGAAAGGAATGATGGAAACTGGAACTAAAAGTTTCCAATGTTTGGAATGTTAAGATGATCATATTTGTGTTAATTAAGGTGCTATTAACAATTATTGCTATGGTAAAGCACCAAGTGTTACAGTTATCCCAGAATTCTTAAAAGCTGTTAGACTTCCCTACTATGATTATTAATGGTGTATCGATTGTAATGATGTAGGTTTAGCCCAAAAGATCTGTACATTTGCAACAAATTACTTCACATCTTAAGTTGGTGCAAATTTAACATGCCCAGTTACTCGCTCCTCTTTTTATTCAAATACTATAAACAGTGTGACTTTCACTGATTACAGATATTGGGACTTAACTAATAGCAAATATCCATTCTGTGATATTAGATCTAATGCTTAATAACCAGGATTTGAATTTGCATAGACTACATCATGCCAAACTTAAGGCTATTATCTAAGTTAATTTAGTGATTAATGTCTCCCTATCTTCCCAGGTTTCTATTCAGATGATTACTCACATTCAACTGATGAATTGATCGTAGGTATGGTTACTAAACTTGAATAATTATAATATGGATCAGTAACAGCAACAATTACAAATATTATGGAATGTCCATCTACTATGTATGCAATTGATAAAGGTGCTGGTTCAATAAGTTAAGGATGTATGATTAAGAAACCAGGTACTTGCGATTACACAGATGGCTCAGATTTCTGTCACGATGGTTATGATGGTAAATGTAACATTGGTTTCAATATACCAAGTGACAGCACATAGAGAGATGGAATGACATTTAACGATTGTTTACAATGTATAAAAGGTCAATACTGTGGACCATCAGAACTTTACGATAGAAACAACACTTGTAAAGCTGGCAGATTCTGTTTAGATGTTACTGAAGATGAAAAGTAATACGCAGCCCGTCCAGGAAGTAAAATCACATCCACAGGCAATGATGATTTCACAGATGAAGTAACATGTGGTACAGAGGGTTATTGTCCATAATAATCGAGTGCAGCATAGACATGTCCAGCTGGATATAACCTAAATGTTAACTCATAGGCGCACAGTTAATACAATTGTCAACCAAATAAACCTGGTCTATATCAAACATCTGCTGGTGCTTAAACAACATGCACGGCTGGTAGTTATTGTCCTGAAGCTGTGAGAGCATCTACAGATATGATACCTTGTCCCCCAGGTCATTATTCAGATTCAACTGGTCTAATTGATAAATCATCATGCACAGCTTGCCCTGCCGGTAAATTCTGCACAGAAAAATCAACTACTTCAGATTAAGCCAACTGTCAAGGAGGTTTCTATTGTTTAGAACGCACCCGTCATAAATACGAAAATGCATGTCCAGCTGGTACTTACAGTTCTAGCAGTACTAATGCTCAAAGTGCAACTACATGCGTTGATTGTCCAGCTGGTTACTACTGTAAATAAGGCTCTTCATCACCAACTATTTGTCCCAAGAATGCTTATTGCCCAGCTAAAAGTGAATTATACACAGACTGTCCAGTTGGTAAATACAGATCTTCAACTTAAGGCACAGCAGAATCTGATTGCACAGCTTGTAGCACAAATTACATTTGTCCAGGTGGTGCAGATCCAATTGCATGTCCTGCTGGTTACAACGGCTTCGATTCTTCTTCTTCAACAACACCAACTCTACTCACTTGTTTAAGTACTACTTCTAATTACATGACTGCTACTGCTGGTGTGACACAATCAGTGTGTTCAAATGGTTATTATACACCCGCAGGTAAAGCTACTACCTGTATTAAATGTGAGAGAGGTTATTATTGCACTGGTGGTGTTAGAACTGCTTGTACTGCTGGATAAAGCTGCCCAGAAGGATCATCAGCAGCAATAACATGCCCTGCAGGTTCTTATTGTAACGGTTTACAATTCGCAACAGTATATAACTTAACAATACAATGTCCTCCAGGTAAATACTGTCCTAGTGGTGCTTCAAGTGCAACCGATACACCCGCTGGTTATTACAATCTTGCTGGTGAGTCATCATCTAGTGCACATAGTTGTGGCGATGGTTATACTTGCCCAGGTGCTAGTAAAGGTAGATTTGATGTTCCTTGTGCTGCTAATACTTTTGCTGCCACTAATCAATAAACTTGCACAGCATGTGATGCTGGTAAATATTGTCCAATTGGTTCAGACCAATAATTCACTTGCCCATAAGGCTACTACTGTGATAACAACACACCATTCCCAGTGAAATGCCCAAGAGGAACTTATGGTGCTTCTACAAATTTAGCATCAGTTGATGACTGTACAGATTGTCCAGGTGGTTATTATTGCCCAATGGAAGGTTAAATCACTTATTCACTAAAGTGTGATGCTGGTTATTATTGTAAAGGTAAATCATACACACCATAACCAGACCCTGATGATGCAGTTGAATCATTACTCGGAGGTTTATGTCCTGCAGGTTCTTTTTGCCCATAAGGTTCTACTGATCCACAACCTTGTCCATCTGGTACATACAATAGTTTCCCAGGCATGAGAGCATAATCCGACTGTATAAGTTGCACACCAGGCTATTATTGTGTAGGTTCTTAACTAGATGAGCCAGATGGTCTATGTAAAGCTGGTTATTATTGTCCATCCGGGTCATCTCAAGAAGATTAAGTGCCAACTGATCCAGGATATTATTCATTAGCAGGTTCATCTATTTAAATTAAATGTGAACCTGGTACTTATACTGCCACTTAAGTCAATACTGTTTGCTCATAATGCGATGCTGGTTCTTATTGTGATACATTTGGTATGGCTATTGGTACTGCATGTCCAGCTGGCTATTATTGCCCTGAAGGTACTGTAAAACCTGTACCATGTGCAGTAGGATCATACAACCCAACTGCAGCATCAAGTGGTAGTGGAGCATGTCTACCTTGCGATGCAGGTAAATACTGTGATGAAGAAGGTTTAACCTATGTAAAAGGAACATGCACTGGTGGTTATTTCTGTAAGACAGGTTCACCAAGTGCTACACCAGCTATCAACCTAACATTACCAGCATATGCTTCATATGGAACTTTATTCGGTATATGTCCCAGAGGCTATTATTGTCCAGCAGCAACTGCTGATCCAATTCCTTGTCCAGTAGGATACTATCTCAATGCAGAAGGAGGTGTAGCAGTTTCAGATTGTGTGAAATGTCAAGCTGGCTAATATTGTGATGTAACAGGTTTAGCTTTACCAGCAGGGAAATGTGCAGCTGGTTACTACTGTGAGGCAGGTTCTGACTCTTCTCAAAAATCAGCATGCCCTGTAGGTACTTATTGTACTCTTGGTTCTTCAAACCCATTAGTTTGTCTTCCAGGTTATTTCCAAGCCAACACAGCTCAATCTACTTGTAGTGATTGTTCTGCTGGTAACTACTGTTCATATAAAGCATCAACCGAGACAACTTGCCCAGCAGGTTCATACTGTCCAATCAATACTAAATCTGCAGATAACTATCTCTGCTCATCTGGTACTTACAACGATTAAACTGGTAAAACCACAGTTGATGACTGCTTGAAATGCGAGGTTGATAAGTATTGCAAGATACCAGGTGCTAGTACTGTCGATGAAATTAAAAGAGGATTGATACTTAAAGGCTATAATAATGCTAATGGTGGCAGTAAATACTCCATTCCTATTGATGGTAGTTTGTGTTCATAAGGATAAACATGTAACGATGGTGTTGAAACTCCTTGTTCAGCTGGTAAATACTGCAATGACTAGGGGTTATTTGAAGCTGCAGGAGATTGTTATGCTGGCTATTACTGTGCTAGTGGTGCTAAATATAGAATGACTGTGCATGATGATGGAAGTGGAGTCGATAGTGTGACTAGATGCAGTGAAGGTGCTTTCTGTGTAGAGGGAACAACTGTTGAAGAATTATGCCCAGTTGGTACTTATTCTAGTGGAACTGGACTATAAAAACAAGCTGATTGTCAAGAATGTCCAGTTGGATATATCTGTGATTAATAAGGTCAAACTTTAGCTCAACTAAGTTTATGTCCAGACACCAAGTATTGTGCAGGTGGTGTCTCATCATTAGCAACCACCACAACATGCTAACAAGGTTTTTACTGCAATTAAAACGATATAGTCCCCTAACCTTGCGATAAAGGTAACTATAATGATTAATAAGATCAATCAGCATGCCAACCATGCCCAGCTGGTAAATACTGTCACTATGGTTAAATCACACCAATCACTTTAGACACAGGTTATTATCAATATGATAGTGGGGAAGCTACTCCAAATCCTTGCCCAGCAGGCAGCTTTATTGATACTGATGATAGCAATAAATGCAATATTTGTCCAGTTGGTACATACTGTGATAAATATTTATTGCAAGGTACAGAAACAGATAGAAAATGCCCAAATGGTTATTATTGTGACAGAACTGGCTTAATCGATTATTAAACAGTTTATTGTCTTCCAGGTTATTATTGCCCTTCTAACGCTGAACTTGTTAAATGCACTGCTGGTTATTATTGTTAAGGTTACGGTAACATCGCAGTTACTGGCCCTTGTGAAGCCGGTTACTATTGTTTAGAAGGTTCAAAAACCCCAAATCCCACAGATGGAATTCAAGGTAATGTCTGTCCACTTGGCTAATATTGTCTTGAGGGTTCTAGTACTCCAACAAACTGCCCAATTGGCACATATAACGACAAAGTTGGTGCTTCTGCTTTATCTTTCTGCCTCACTTGTCCAGATGAGAGATCATGCGAGACTGAAGGAACTTATGATCCTGGTGATAGTTGTCCTGCAGGTTACTACTGTATCACAGTAAGCAATACTCTATAACAAATTGCATGTGAGTAAGGCTACAAATGCCCAGTTGGTAAGGCCGTTAGAGAAATTTGCCCACCAGGTACTTATTAAGATTAAACAACACAATCTGATTGTAAAGCATGTCCCGCCGGTAACTATTGTTACAACGGTATCAATTCAATAATCGCTCCATTGCCTTGTCCATATGGCTTTTACTGTCCAGCCTCCACTGCTTTATATCAAATGTATCCTTGTGATGCTGGAACTTATAATGATATAACCGCTTTAACATCATCTAGTCAATGTAAATTATGTGACTATGGTAGATATTGCAGTAAGAGAGGATTAAGCGCACCAAATGGTTACTGTAGAAACGGTAGAGTATGTGCTTTGGGTTCCAAGACACCTTAAGGTTCAGAGCCATGTCCACTCAATTCATACTGTATAGCTGGTGTGATTAATGCTTGTCCATTAGGTACTTACAATTCACCAAGAGGACTTTCTGATATAAGTTAATGTGTTCAATGTCCACCAGGTTACATTTGTGCTACTACTACAACTTAAAGCGATTGTTTAGCTGGCTACTACTGTGAAGGTAACGTTGCAACAATAGCTGATGCAACTATTTGCCCAGCAGGTTCTTTCTGTCCAGCTAAATCTTATGTACCCTAGAAATGTATGCCAGGTACTTACTAAGCTGCAACTGGAAAATCTTCATGTGATAAATGCCCAGCCAATAAATACTGTGATGAGTACGGTATGTCAACTCCAAAAGATTGTACAGCCAATATGAACTGCCCATTAGGTTCGATATTACCAGTTCCATGTCCATATGGTTAATATGCAGACGCTTTAGGTTAATGTACAACATGCCCTGCTGGTAAATATTGCTGGCCTTAAGCTGGTATCGATGGTATTTAAGGTGATTGTGCTGCAGGCTATATATGCTAGAGTGGCTCTTATAGTCCTAAACCCTACTATAATGTCGATAATATCCTCAATTTAGTCTCTGGAGTATTCTTGACTTATAATGGTCCCGCTCAAAGAGGATTCTACTCAACAGATGGTAAAACATAGACAAAATGTGAGGTAACTAAATTCCAACCATCCAGATGGTCATAGTCTTGTGTACTATGTTATGCTGGTTCTTACTGTGGAACTACTGGTATGAAATCATTGGTTGGTTCTGATTGTCTGATGAGTACACTGTGTGATGAAGGATCCTCAACAGCTACTGGAGTAGCATGCTCAGAAGGCTACACAACAGAGACTGGTTAAGCTCACTGCATGGCATGTATAGATGGTTATTACTCCACAGGCAGTGGTTAATGCTAGAAATGTCCAGCTGGTAATTACTGCGACAACACCAAACTTTAATCAACACCAGTCGGCACTGTCATCAATAAATGTGTGGTAGGTGCTAACTGCCCAGCAGGTAGTCCCTTTGAACCAATATGTGCTGAAGGTAGATATTTATCTGGTGGTTAATGTCTCAGTTGTGGTATTGGCAGATATTGTAAAGGTGGTATAGATACTGGTATTTGCACAGCAGGTCATTTCTGTTAGAGTGGAGAATCATCACCAATATCATCATCAACACTATGCTCTGTAAATAAGTATTGTCTACATGGAGCAACCAGAGAAACTAAATGTCCAACTGGCTACTATAGACCAACAAGAGGTGCTATTTAAGTGACTGATTGTGTGGAATGCACAGCTGGTTATATCTGTCAGAGTAATGCTGTACCTTATGAATGTCCAAAGGGTTTCTATTGTCCAATGGGTACAACTACTGAGACACCATGCCCCATTGGAACATGGTCTTAATCTACTTCCTTAATTGCAGCTAATGAATGCTAAAACTGTCCAGCAGGTTATTACTGCAACGTCACCAATATAACAGATTATTCCAAATATCCCTGCCCCAAGGGTAAATATTGCATAGGCAGAGCTTAACGTGCTATTAATTGTCCCGCTGGTACCTACAGATAGACCACTGGTGCAAGATCTGATGCTGATTGTTCCTCATGCCCGCCAGGTTACTACTGTCCAGAAGGTACTGTTAACCCAATTAGATGTAAAGATGGTACATATTGCCCAGAAGGCGCTGAATATTTCACAACATGTCGTGGTGGTTACTATTGCAGTGAAGCCACAAACTATCAGGAAGAAATATGTCCTACCAATTTCAAATGTCCACGAGGCTCTAGTATACCTCAGCAATGTACTGGCAGATTGATATGTAAAGAAGGTTCAGAAATTGGATTGATTTGTGATGCTGGTAATTATCTTTAACTCTCCTAATATGGTTTCATTAATGAATGCTTAGCATGTCCTTTCGGTACATATTCAACTGTAACTGATTTGGTATGTTAAAACTGTACTGCTGGATATCTCTGCTATGGTTAAACAAATAGAAAGCACCCAACTGATTACACTCTCCATCATGGTGAGATCTGTCCAAAAGGATATTACTGTGGAGAAGGATCATTCACCCCTACACCTTGCCCCTCAGGTACTTACAACCCAAGTTTCGGTGCTGGATCAATAACTGAATGCCTCCTCTGTCCAGAGAATACTTTCAATGATGAAGTAGGATAAAGTGGATGTAGAGCTTGTGGTGCATATGCTGGTTCAAGTGAAGGCAGTGCAACTTGCAGTTGTACTGGTAGTTTCAGAACTTTCTCAAGAGCAGATTCAAGCTGTAGATGTAAAAGTGGTTATGATTATATCAATCCACTAACTGATCAGAGTGAAAGTACTCAAAGTGATCAAACTGATTGCACACCATTAGTATTTGATAGATGTGATGGTGAAACTCAAACAAGAGATGTGTATGGTAATTGTGTAGAGCTCACAGATTGTCAATTTGCATGTCCAAGCGGTAAAGGTAACCGTTCTGAGACCACAGGTATTTGCACTTGTTAAGAAAAACAAAACGTAGACACAACATGTAACTAAAACTGCAGATCAAAGGCAGCACAAATGTCAATGAACACATCAACTTTATCATCATCTGCCAGTTTGATTAAAATCACAATTAACGGTAAGACCACAGAAGTCGATTTAGATACAATTGGTGATTTCTATGGCTCATTTAGTTGTGATGATACAACTGCTAATTGCACTATTAAATCTACTGAAACCTCAAGTACCGGATTTTAAGGTAACTATGGAGGCAGTAGTCTGGTAGAGTCAAAAGCCAAGAAATTACTGAGGTAGATGTATAGCGATTTTGAAGATGACTCTAGTTTCGATTCTTTTGGTAGACTGCTTTAAACTTAAGCTAATACCAATGCAATCACTAATCCAGTCTTTTGTATTGATATGGGCACTGCCATGCTATTTACAATCTCAGACCCCACACATTACCCTGTGTATTTGAAGGATTCAGTTATGAACTCTAATCCATCTTTCGATTACGGACAATTCTTAATATTGGAAACTTCCATGAAATATAAGATTGCTTCAAATAGCACAAGAGCTTCATTGTTTGCTTTTACTTTCACAGATGCTGGAAGTTACGTATTTGCTGATGCTTCAGATTATAACAAAATCATGTTAGTTAAAGTAATGGACAGTGGTGAGACTTGTGGTGATACAGATAGATACATTTAACCATTAAGTGGAGAATCAGTAGCAAGTATCGGTGTATAATAAAAAGAAGACATTATTATTAAACCAGACATTCCACTTTTAGTTGGAATAGGTGCTATACTCATAATTTCAATTGGTACTGTAATGGTTGGTGTTGGCTATTGTCTACACAAAGGCTGGTCTATTAAGAGAGCGATTGTTGAAGGTTATAGAAACATCTACGGTAAGGTGGATATAAATCACTAAAATGATAAAACCTACAGAAAAGACAATGATTTCGAGAATTTCAAATCTAATATGGGCTCTGACTCAGAGGAAGATGACCTCGATAATATCAACTTAGATATTCATCAGGATTTGATAGAAGCTGGTTAGAATTATCTTAAGACATTTGATGATAATAAACTCAAACGTATTGGAGAGAAGAAGGGTAAGAAGCAGGAGATACTCAAATTGATGAAGGAATTAGAGGATATGATCTCTGTTATTGGTTAAGATGCCATGTAACATCAAATGCAGATATACAATCATGGTAAAATGGATGAAGACATGAAAGAACATCTGTTGGGTTTAATGAGCGATGAAGATGATGAAGCCGCTGAGTTGAGAAGATAGAGACAACAGTAACTAGAGGTAGAAAAGGAGAGAAAACAGAGGGAAGCTGATGAACTCAAAAGACAGAAGATGATGAATGAGTGGTCGGAGAGAGACAGACAGAAACTTAAGGAAGCACAGGATAAAATTCATAACAATCTCGAGGTTCTGAAGAAAGAATTCAATTCCGATGGTGGTAAAAATGTCATAAGAGGTAAAACTGGTGTGAGCTCATAAGGTGGTACTGAAGAACTTATTAACATGGGTGGTGATGATTTAGCAATGGCTCTCTATGATGGTGGTGATCCAAACTCCAGACATAATCAAATAGTCAGATAGATAGAGAACAATCCAAATTTGACTGAAGAAGAAAAGGAGCACTTGCTGAGACAACATCAGAAACATTTGTTACAAATAGATGATTTGATGGATGTTGAGAAACGTAAACAAGATGAAGAGTTACAGAGAGCACTGAAGGAAAGAATTGAGAAACGTAGAAAAGCACTAGAGAATAAACACAAGAAAGAGATTTAAGCTGAGATTAAGGATGGTGAATAACAATTGAAAGAAGATATCGAGAAAGAGAGAGAAAGACAATTGAAGGATATTGATGCTGACATTCAAGAGAGGATGGATGAGTTAACTAACAATCTCAAAGATGGTTAAGCTGCTAACTACCGTCAATGGGTTGAGGATCTCAAGAGAGAAAGAGAACTCAGGAAACAAAAAGCCAATGAAGAAATGGACAATGAATATTAAGCCAGGTTGAAGAAACTCAGAGATGATACCGTTAATAAATACACACAAGGTGCTTAAGATGATGAGGAGTTGGAAAATTTACTTAGATAAGCACACCCTGGTATGGAAGAAGCTATTGACTAGCTTAAGTTACAGAAGATGGTGGAGGAAACCAATCTGAAAGAATTGCTTAAGAAGAGAAAACAGGAGTTAAAGAAGAAGCAGATGCTGGAGAAAGAGAAGTTTGATGCTGAAATTATGACTAAAGATCCACTGCTAGAAGAGGAACTGGATAAGAAGAAGCAACTCTTGGAGAATGGTGGTAACTCAGCCATGGATTTCGATAAACCACAAATGTCTGTGTTAAGTACTGGTGGTAACGCAGCCAATAAAAATAATGCTGCTGCAATTGCTAAAGAAGATCCCTCCGCAGCTTTTAATAAATTACTGAAAGATATCGATACATAAGCTGAAACTTCCCATTTATTAGATGCCCTTGGTGATATAGATTCTAACCTAGGATTACTATTGTAAGACAGTGCTGAGTAACAAGCCAAGAAATTGGAGTAACGCAGGTAATTACTCCGCCAACGTAAAATGTTGAAAAAGCAATAAGAACAAGAGCAGGAGCGCATTAATGAGAGATTGGCTTAATTGTAAATGGAGGCTGATGAGAAAGATAAGATCTAGAAGCAGTATGTCAAAGATCTCTTCAAGAAATAAGATGAGATGCTAGATTTACCTAATTAATCTGGAATAGCATCATAAAATAACAGAGGCGACAATTAAATACAACAAAAACTGTTGTTATTGAATGAATTCTCATCAGATGCTTTCTTATAGAGACTCTCGAATTTATTGATGAAATAATTCTTGGAGAAAGAATCACAATTGAAATTATTACTACAGAAATATATGGACTAGAAACTTATTGAGAAGAATAATATCAAGGATAACTTCCGTGATTAATTTGAGAAATTGAATTAGCTGTACAAATCACAAAAAATATCAGAACCTGAGTATTAGGAGGCATTGAAGCAACTGAGATTGAAAGAGGAGAACCTACTGAGAGAAGTGGATTTGCAATTTGACAAGGCCATGAAGGAAGAGGAAGTGAAGTTGAGAGAGCAACTAGAGAAGAAACATGCTGATGAGCAGATTGATATCAAGAAGAAAGAAGTGGAGGAACAGATTAAACTGAAGAAGGAACTTATGTTGACTGATGAATCAAATAAGAAAGAAGAGTAGAAGGAAATGGATCAACTGAAGGCTTTTGAGCATCAGAAGAGACGTGATCTGGATAAGAAGCTGCGTACACTGGGAGTATAAAAGCAGGAGATTATCAGATAGATACAGAAGGATATCGATAATTAATATGCTGACTATGAAGATTTACTCAAGCGCAAACGTGATGAAGAGTCGTAACTTGCTGAGTAAGCTCAGAATATCAGGAAGAAACTGCAGGATAGAAAGAAGAAGCTGAAGGAGCAAGGTATCTCAGAAATGTCACTTGCTGATTAGAAGAAGATGATTGATAACTACAATCTACAGCTACAAGCATTAGAAAGTGTATTTGAGGAGGAACGCAGAAGATAACTCTCACAGATGAAGAAGAGATAGAAGCAAAGAGTGTCTAAAGTGGAGAAGTTCAGAAATTTGAAGGAATTAGTGGAAGAGTAAGAACTTGATGCTATTAAAGACTAATTAGCTGCGACTTTTGGTGGTGACGGTAGTTTCTTCAAACCTGGTAAAGATGGTGATGATAATCAACCACTGCTACAGATTGAAGAGGATGATGAGTTGATGAAGAGACTGAAGGAATGGAGAGAGAAGCGCAAGGAGTTCAAGGTACTGGAAGAAGAGAAGAAACTGGCAGAGACTGTTATCGATTTGGACCAGCTCACTCTCAAGAAACTCATTCTAAAATTAGATAATCTAGAGAAATGCCTTAGGGAATTGAGAAAGATAAAGAGATACGATATGGAGAGAAACGGTTACAATCTATATTTCTAAGGCAGTATCAACAATAAAGAAACTACTAAGCCAGTAAATAATTCTCACATTGGTAATAGATAGAATCCAAACCAAAACTCATTCTTGTAAAATGTTAATAATTAAGGATAAGTAAAAGAAAAACCTGCTACATAATAGAAACATTAAAGAGTTGAAACAAGAGTTGAAACTTTACCAGAATTGTCAAATACAAGAGCAGGCAACAACAAAATTACTACTTAAGAAGTCAAAAAAGTATAGGGTTTTAAAACCGCTTCTCCAGAGCCTTTAAAGAGAGATCTTTCAGAAGAAGTGTCAAAAGCTATGTAAAAAGTAGTAAAATAAAAGAAGGCACAAGTAGAAGAAGAAAAGGTGACTGTAGTACCAAAATAAATTGCACCCACTAAGAAATTCATCACAGATGTGAAACCATATTTACAGCCTATGGCATCCCTTGGAGTTATTAACTCTTAAGAAAATTCCAAGAGTACAACACCAAAGTAATTTGGATAAGTATCTAACGAATATGCATCATAAATTTCAAAACAAAGAGGATATGGCAGTAATGATAGATCAGGCAGATCCGGCAGATCAGTCAGCAAAGAAAAAAGTGAAGAAGATTAAACTGAAAAAACATAAGGCAAAAAAATCGATTACTCATAATTCAAGAAATTTGTCAAAAAGAGAAGATGAAAAAATAATCTAATGATTGATAAATAATGATCTACTTCAACAACAACTATAATTTCATAACTAAAATAATATTAACATTGAAATAAAATATAGATATTAATAACAACTTAAGAAAATTAAGACTCAATATTTATGAAACACATATAAATTGAGAATAATATATTAACAATTTGATTTTTAGTAATAATATTTACTTCAATTATTTTAGATTTATTATATACTAATGGGGTTTTGGGGT